>JAGFPH010012248.1:15078-31025 GCA_018207615.1 Philaenus spumarius | reverse complement strand
ACGTGGGACAGACAGGACGGCCTTTTACAAAACGATACAAAGAACATATTCAGGCATTAAAACACCCTGAAAAATCAAAATTTGCAGAACATCTGGTAAATTGTGACCATTCATATAAAAACATAGACAACAATATGGAAATAATACAAAAGTGCATAAAAGGCAATTATATGAACCGCGTAGAAGAATACCACATTTATAAAAATGAACTAGAGAACCCGGATGAACTTTTAAACGATAAAAAACTGTTTGATGCTACCCCCACCTTCGAGCTAATAAGCCAGCTAAGCAGGTTTAGATAACAGCTGACACACAGTGCACTGCCTAATGTCAGCCAAGAGACAGGGGGAAAATGTTATATGTATTAATTGTGCGCGCATACACGGGACTGTATTATTTATGTTGTATTGTGTTGAATGTGTTTAAGTGTGTTTATAATTATTTTTATCACCAGACGATGGACGAATAATATGTCCGAAACACGTGTTGTGATACATATGTAAACAGAAAGATTACTTCAACAAGGATTGCTGGCGGTGAGTTAAACCACAAAAACAATTATTTGTCCCTTATGTCTATCCATTTCTAAAACCATCCCAACTAGTATACTTATTTGTGAGAGTTGGTTTTTTCTTTTTATGTATGATCGACAAACTTAATACCATCAGTAAAGGAACATGATCTGATGACAGATCCTCAACATTGCATACTTCGATGTAATTATCAGATATGCCTTTTGTTATGAAAAAATCAATTAAGTCGGGAACCTTTGCTCCATCAGAAGGCCAGTAAGTTGGCTTGCCTGTTGAATGAATAGCTCATGCACAATCTTCTATTGCCCTATATAACTCTCTACCCTTAGTGTTAGTCAATAGAGATCCCCATGCCAAGTGCTTAGCATTAAAGTCTCCTCCCAATATAAAGCGAGGCCCCAACATGCTAAATATTTCCTGAAATTGCTTATCCTTTATATTGTGCCTAGGTGGGCAGTATACCGCCTTTATATTCAAATCACCCCTTATTCTTTCAACTGTTACCACAGTTCCCTGAATGTATTCCTTTGCCATTGATTTATTTACAAAATGTTTAATATTACTTCTAATTATTACAGCAGATCCTCCATGTGCTCTGCTATTCGGATGTGGTGTTTCATAAATAGTGAACCCAGGAATTTTTAGATATGTCTTATTAGTAAAGTGAGTTTCTGAAATCAATGCCAAATCAATATTCATATAATGAAGAAACATTTCTAACTCTTGCGCTCGAAGTAACAAGCCATTGGCATTCCAAGCAATGATACGTAGAGATAAATCTGTCATTTCTTCTTTGTTGTATTTGTACTCTGATCTTTAATTTTATTTTCAGTGTCAAATTTCTTAAACCTGATTTCAATATCATTAAGTCTTATATCTAACTGATTTAACAACTTCCAGATATCTTGAGTAGTTGGCTCTTGAGAGTGTGCTGCTACTTGACCAATGTTACTATCAACTTGCATTTCCGCAGATCTGTCACTTGGTGCTGGTTTGCATATGATTTTGCAGGATCAACTTTTCTAGCTGGTGGCCAAGATTTTTGTTGAATTCGTTGAACTGCTGTCATTTTAGGTCCATATAACGAATCCATTCTAGCTTTATAGGCTGGACAACCTTTCCAGTTAGCTGTGTGTTCACCGTCACAGTTAACACATTTACATAGAGACTTTTTAGGTAGGCTACATAGTGTAGAGAGATGGTTATCTCCACATTTAACACACTTAGCCTGTCTCTGACAGTAATTTTGAGTGTGACCGAAACCTTGACATCGTTTACATTGAGGTATTTCTCTCTTTTTTCTTGGTGGTTCAATTTTCACTTTGCAGTATAGCATATTTGTTATTTCATATACATCTTTATTATTTGGTTTAGGAATCAGCTCTACAAAAAACAGAGGAAGTTCAACTTTTGTTGGGAAACCATCGATTATTTTTTTAACAAAAATATTTGTTGCTCTAACAACTTCATGCCCTTTGTCTCTCAAATCATCCTTAATATCGTCTTCTTTCATTGACTGATGTAAGCCTTTTACAACAATTTTATAAAGTTTTCTTTTTTACATTGATATGTGTGGTACGAAATGTTAAAAAATGGGCTTCCTTCCTGGACCTTTTCTTTTCTTAGAAATTGTATTATTAGGCGATAGTCATTGTCTTCAGTGGTAATAAGTTTTACTTCATTATTAGCTAATACCTTAAAGCTTATTTTGCTAGTAGCAACTTGTAATACAGATTCTTTAAACAAGCTGAATTCTTTAACTCCTTTTATAAAAATAGGTGGTGGCAAACTTCCTTCTTTCCTACTTTCACTTACATCGCTGTCTCTTGATAGATGTATATCAGGTGATATTTCTTCAGGAGAAGAAACAGCTTTTCTCTTTTGACTATTTCTCTTTCGATTTCGTGTCATAATTCACTCTGTCTCCTTTTCCAGTTCTCCCTCATCTGTTTCATATTGGAATAATTGTTTTGAAGCAAAGCTTTCTTTTAGTGCTTCCAATGTTCCTTCCAATTTATTTATTCTGTCCTCTGCTTGTTTCCAAGAATTCCACAAGAAAATTTCAGTTTCTGTTTGCGGTTTGAAGTCCTCTGTAACAAGTGAAGCATTATGTAAACTATTGGTTGATGAAGAACCTAAGCTAACTTTGCGCGATGTTAGTTTATTTTTATCAGTATTTCCAATTTCCATTAACGTTCTTAAATCTTCCTCCTGACGGAGGAGTTCTTCGGAAAACTTCCTTCCTCTTAAAAGGGTCTTCAGCTTCCGCTTCTGAACTTGTCGCATGTTTTGGGGCCAAGTTTGCCACCCCTGAGTTATCGTGTGATTTGCCACCCCCACAATCCGAGCGGCTAGCACCTGCCACCGGGCTTTCATCCGATCGGAACAGGCGATGGTATTCGCCCCTATAGGCTTATCCATGTGGGGTATATCCGTGGGATTATCACACATCATTCGTTGATATACTTTGAAGAAAGAAAAGAGTAGTGTAAAGTGAAAAGACTCCTAGCCCTCGAATATTCTAATAGCGTCGGAGTCGGAATAAATTGGTCAAGAGAGACCGTTTGGTCAAAACAGACCAAATAGGAAAGGCAAAAAGAAAGAAGGGCCTAACCCAAGACAAGTTGAAGAAAGGTTAGATCCAGCATGGGCACCTCGGGAATGCCAGTTCCCGTACTCACAATATGCGAGCCCCTGAGGTAGGCTTCTATATGAGCCGAACCTAAAAATAGCCTAAATCCTAAAAAAAAGGTCATATTTGCCACCAGAATGATATATAAGCTAAATGTAATGAAAACTAATAGATAAAACACATTTTTTATCCGGGCTTTAGGGGTGGTCTTACTTATACATGTCTGGGCCACAGCAAAGGACTTTCTTTTGGTATTGCGAGCTACCACAATGACTAGCGAACGTATTAAACTAGTAGTTCTGTGAACAGTAGGCCTTGGGAAACAATCTAAAATATGCTCTTTATTGTAGACTTTTACGAAAAAGGTTTTTGTCTAATAGGAATGATTCTCAAAATATATGGTACAATGGCACAATATTGGTTTAATGTTAGGGAGATATCAAACTGGGATAGATAAAGAAGGTATAATTTCCTTGTTGCAATCCCATAATGTACAAAATCTGTCAAATCAATTTACTAATTATTTTGCATCCGTTTATTCCCATCACATTGCAAATTTTCTGAACACGAATGCGTCTTTTCATAAACCTCTTTCGCTTCAGTTCACATTGTCCTCTTGTAATAACGAAGACATCAGCAATATGTTTGTAAATCTCAATGTCAAAAAAAGCAGGATTCGATCTACAGACAGGAAAGAAAATTTACAAATAATCATACAACCTAGGCCTTTCAATTGATAATATTTTCCATTTCTGATTTTGTTTTCCCTTATCCATCCTTGCAACTGGGTAAAAGGACTCTAGAAATAAAAGTGATTCATATAAAATTTGAAGAAAATCAAACAAATCATTTGGTTATGACTGAGAAATAAAAAGATTTTTAATGGACGAATTGCTGAATGGTAGATAAAAAATTGGTACTAAGCCTACTCCTAAAAAGAAGATTTTTTTAACGACTTTTATACTTTAACTTATAACTAATTTGTTTTAAAGATTTGTAAAATAAGAGATTTCCTACCTATGATATTTATTTCTTCCTTATGTTTATAATTTTGATTAAACTAAATTTTTAAATGCACCTTGACTAAGGTTTATTCGGTTCAAATCAGTTTTCAATTTGTTTCTTTTAATTCAGAACTTTTTACAGGTTACAATTTATGTTGAAAGAATTGTTTATGCTATACTACAATTTGTTTAATGTTAAGTTTTATCTTATTAATTTACCAGTTTTATAAAGATTTATTTGTAGAAGCACAGAAAGCAAAATGTATACCCTAAAAGATTGTAACACATTAATATTGAAAACATTTGATAAAATATTGATTCATGGGATCGACCCAGCGACCACAGAATTAAATAGACTGGTCATGCTATAAGCCTGTACATTGTGGGAATTGAAGCTAGGTCGGCCATCTTGTGCGAGGATAGAAACGTCGAGCGGGCCTAGAGAGGAGTGAAATTTTCAGTGCGCAATATTCATTTACACCGTGGTATCAATAGCTGAAAATTCTCGAAAATCTTTGAAATTTGACAAACTTGCAGTTTAATAGTGTGGGACGATAATGGTGTGTTCACAATTTGAAAATAAAAATGGTTTGGCACTTTAAAAATCGAATAAAGTCCAAACTTTTTTATTCTGTTTAATTCGTGACATCAAAAAGTTGCATTGCGAGACAAATTTTTGTTTTTAGGGCAGGTGCTGAAAAGCTACATTTTCCGAAATGAATTTTTTGAAAAAAATAGCTATTGTAGTTTCTATCATACTACAGTTAGAACACGAGCTTTGTTTCGCGGGTAATGTGGCAACATGTACGGGCGACCGGCCGGTGGCTCGCGATTTGTGAGTATTTGACTCCGCCATTGTGTGAGTATTTGACTTTAAAACTGGCTTCACTCTTGCGTTCGACTTGTCCAGTCTATTTAATTCTGTGGTCGATGGGATCGAACCATGAATAACATTATCTCTATACATATAATGTTGAAAACATTTGAAAAAGTAAAAAAAGTTTAATGTGTAACGGGATCGAACCAAGTATCTTCAGAATTGGAGCTGCCGACTAACCATTTTGACACTCTAACAGAAGAACAATTTGAGGTGTATTAACGTTGAGGCCCATTTACAAGGTGTATAATAATATTATTATTTTGTTGCATTTTTCAAGAATCCCTACACATAGGTAATTTTTCCTGACTGAAGGAACATTTATACCAAATTTGAAGAAAATCGATCAACGCATTTGGTCGTAATAACAAACAGACAGACAGACGAAATGCTGAAACACGACTTATTAGCTTTGCACTCAGTCAATAACAATAAAATTAGTAGTGCCTAAACTGATTATTTTTATTATACATGACTAATTATTAATTATTACTTTACCGACCGTTTCTTATACTAATTAAAATTTTAATAAAAAAGCTGTCTAATGTAGGTACTTGAAATTCAGTTTATAGTTCAAAATACCAAAAAGTTGGTAGTTTAATGGTTATTAGTTTTTCTTTGTGACATAAATTATACACTTTTCCTATTTTTTAAATGCAAAGAAATATGGCCGATTATTTCTTAGAAATAGTCTAATGGTGGTCTTTGAGGTACAGTAGGCATAGTTTGGAACACTTGTAATAATTGTTAACAAGAGATTTAAGAAAAAGTTAGGTGACGTTTAACAATCAGTAATAAAATGTCAGATAGTGATTGACTGCTGAGTCAATTGTTGCCGATGGAAAGCACAACCTAGCTGGGAACATCTATTTTGCTGGGTACTGTGCTCATTGGCCACCATGGTATCCAAGGCTGTAGCCAGGGGGAGGGGTTAGGGGGTCAAAACTCCCCAAATCCCAAAATTTAGCAGACAAAATTAATACTAGGTTTAAAAAGTGCAAGTTAAATTAGCACATAAGCTTAAAATTGGCGTGTGAAGCAAGCAATGCACTGTATATTGAAAATTCTCCCAAAACGAGGGTTGGTGTGCGAAGCACGCAGTGCATCGTATATTTAAAATACTCCTAATATGCGGATTGGTGTGCGAAGCACGCAATTCTCTGTGTATTGAAAATTCTCGCAATATGGGGGTTGGCATGCGAAGCACGTAAAGCATTGTATATTGAAAATACATCTAACATCCGGGTTGGAGTGCGAAGCACTGTGTGTCGGCCGCTTCTCATAGTGTTCAGTGTCAAGCTCACATGTGCGTCCTTAGCAATGAATGTGTTAAAAGGGTTTAAATTCAAATCCCCGTTCCTGACCTGACCCTCCCCCGCAAAGTTTTCCTGGCTATGGCCTTGATGGTATCTATCCAATCGTTGAAAAGTAATGCCTGTTTTCTACAGTTTTGAATTCAGTTGCATGTGTAGCTTCTGAAAAGATATATTTGAAGGTTATTTATTTGATGAACCTTATTATGACTGAAGAAGAATGAAAATTATGTATTTTGTAATAAAAATAAACATATGAAACAACAATGCTTTTTATAATTAATATTTTATGTTTATTTTTACTTTTTCAATTTGTGAATATAAAACCAAATACAAAATCAAACAGGTCTTTGAGGCTCATTTACTTTTAGAAAAAAGGTTTGTCTTTGGTAGGCCTACTGTAAATTTGGAATATTTAAAGCAGTGGCCTTAGCTGTCTCAAAGACAGTTGATTCTCAGGCGTTGTTTGGTAGGAAAAAGATTTTTTTTTTACGGCAACAGTTGTCTTTAATTGTTGTTTACAACTATAGATGGCAAATTAGCCATTAAAACATTGTCTTTTTGGAATATTTGTTTTGTTATGGAAACACACTTATCTTATTTTACCTGACTTTCCACGGGGTTTCTATGTTTTATTGTGACTAGTAATTAGCTAGTAATTAATTGTATGTGCTTAGAAATGTTTCTACCTTTGAAACTAGCAGATGCTATTTATTAATGAAACAATTGAGATACATTTTTAATATCTAATTAAGAAATAATACATTACCGACCTAATGTGTTACAGTTCTACGTAGTAAAGCCTGAAGGATCAGAAATCATAGAAGGAATGATAATCCCTTGGTGCTCAAATTGTGATAAAACCGCTTTATTACAAGCAGTTGGTATCATTGGTGCTGTGATTATGCCTCACAATTTGTACCTGCATTCAGGTCTAGTCAAGGTATTTATTGAACACCATTCCATGTAGTTTTAAAAGTTATATTTACACTATTATTTACACATTACACTTGTTCTTAAAGGGAAATTCAAATTTTTTGTACTTATTTTATTAATATACTTTAGGGAAAACCTCTGTGTATTCCTTCTATATACACATAATCATTTTATGTTTTCTTCATAATAAAGGTGTAGGATTAATAATAAAACCCCAAAGCTAAGATGGTAAATAATGTTAAATGTTCAAATCAAATTATTTCGTATATTTTTTTAACAGCAGTTATAATAAAGGGTAAAAGAGCCAGCAAGGCTCAGGTCTACACTTTAATAGAAACCTAACCTAAAAATTAGAAATACAAATAATTGTTACAATGTTTGAAATTAGTTGTTAACCCTCCAAGTGCTGAATATATTGCTCTTTAGTGCTAAGGGTTTTTTTGGTTCCTTGCATGCTTATTAACTAAAATCATTATAAAATACTCACTAACAGTAAAGTAAGACTTATTATACATAATTTTAATCACAATTACATGCTCTTTACAGTAAATAGCTTTAACAGGCCTACCTTATAATTTTTATCCTTTTTTTTGTTGACCAAAGTAGAAATTAAAAAAAAATTTTGTTCTGAAACCACACTCATTTAAAATATGTAAAAAATCCAATATAGCCAAAAGGTGCACAATTTTATGGTGAATAGAAATATACATAACACTACTACTTTGCTGTAAAAAAACTTTGTTTTTTATAAAAAAATGACTTTTTTGCACAAAGAAGAAAAACTTGCCTCTAAAGATGTAAAAACAGTATACTGTCTAGGCCCAATATTTATGGTTTTAATTTGTTATAAAGGAATGACACACATATACAAGAAAAAAAAAGAAGAAAAAATATTTAAGTACAGTTCAAAGTCTCTAAAAGTCACTATTTTCAAACGCACCTCTAATAGCACTTGAATTGCTAAGTTCACTCATAATTACTTAAAAAATGAATAAACATTTACAAAAACAAATAAAAATAAACTGATCTAAACTGAAACTAAAAATGAATAACAACTAGTGGATAAACAAACATGTTCCGAGTTCCGAGCGTCTATCTACGCGTACTACACAACTAGGTAGTTGATTTGACAATTCTGCCGAAGGTTTGTTTTGAGTCGATATCGCTATGAAACTCTGGACTATAATAAAGTGACTCTTTCCAAACACAACCATACATAGAAGTATCCGATTTTATTAAAAATATTGGCGTCGTACACATTTACAAAATGTGTTGTGCAAACATCGCATATGCGACGTTAACACCGTAACGCGACTTTTATACATCGCATATGCGACGTTAGCACTTGGAGGGTTAATGGAAATATTGGAGCAAACAGCTGTTTTAACTGTTATTTTATTCAATTGGTTGCTATGGTAATGAATGTAAATACACGTGTTGGTCCATCATTCTAGGCCTAACCTAAGATTTTTTTTCCGACTAAACTTACAAATATTGAAATTAAAATGTTATTATCAAAATGACTTATAGCCTATGTTACTCAGGGATAGTGTAGCTCTTTATTTGTAAAATTATTTTTTCAATCCGTTCAGTAGTTCCAGAGATTAACTTACCCCCTATATACAAACAAAGAAACAAATTTTACCTCTTTATAATATTAGTATAGATAGTAGGCCTACGTGTATTTTGTACAATGGTTAGCCTATATCTTGTTTTTAGTTTAGGTTTAAAATAAAGAAGGGTTTTATATTGGTTTTTGAATTACAGCCATCGCAAACTGTGATTATAATTCATTGTTTTTTACGCAATACTTCATTTCATTATAAATAAATTATTGCCTTTGTTTTATCAAGCAAAGCAAAGAAGAAGATTTAAAAAAGCAATTACCTTTTATGTAAAAGCAAAAGAGAAGTGATATTTAAATTTAAAGACAGAAATATGTTTATAAGTCTCTGGTATGTTTCAGTCTCGTGCAATTGATAGAAATGTGCCTTTGAAAGTTAGAGAAGCCAACCGTTATTTCTTCATAGAGGCTGCCATTGCTATTGCTGTTTCCTTGGTAATTAATACATTTGTGTTTGCTGTATTTGCCCATGGATTATACAATAAAACCAATGCTGATGTGGTGAGTGTAATAGATTATGTTTTGTTTGTATTATACTAAATTGTATACTGTATCTATACAAAACTTTATTGTATTTAATATTCTATTTTTTGGTAAAATAATTACAATAAATCTAATGTAGATGAGTGTGTCACAAATTTACTTATTTAAATTGGAAAATTGTACTGTGATACTTTTTTTAGTTCTAACATAGATTTATTTTAATTTAAACTAAAAAAAGTATTAGAATTTTCCAATTTAAATAAGTAAATGTGTGACACACTCATCCATTCAACCTATACTTCCAGGTGACCTAGAAATTCGACAAACTTTTAGCTTTTAATTTATAACTAATGGGAAAATCCCAAAAGTTAAAATTTGTCCCGAGAAAAAATTCAACGGTGGATAAATTTTTAAAGTTAATGTAGACTTTTTTGAGGTCTCTATTGGCTAAATGGCAAGTTCTATAGAAAAAAGGGATTGCAACAGAGCTACGGATTTCCGAGGCCTACAACTCTGGTTTTATGATGTTTTGTCGTATCTCCCATCGGTAAACCTTAAGGCCATTTCACACCCGCATAGCGTAGCTTAAGCGACGTCTTCGGAAGACGTAGCACGTATCCCGAGTATTAATACGCTAGATGCGGACATGTCAATCCAAAAGCGATGTCTTATAAGTTACGTTTTCTGTTTTATTTTTTATTTGCTCACAAGTTTAGCTGTGGTCGAGCAAATGTTGGTTGTTTTTTGGGTTTCTTTAAGCTCATTGTAATTAGTAAGATGGTAATTTATAGACACGATATGGTGTTTAGTGTTCCGTGGTGTGAGCCAGGTTGTATTTATTATTTATACACTTATAAATATTATGCGTATTTAATTAAACAGTATATAAAGTAATTAAAAGAGTTACAGAACTTGGAAACGAAACTTGTGTGACGAGAATTTTACTAGTAAAATGTTGAAAAATACCCCTAAACTTCAAAACGCAGTAACTATTTACCGAGTGAAGATAAATGAGCATAACTGTATACATTTTTGAAGGAAATCTTTCGCTCTACAACTTTATTTTTCGCGAGTTTTCTGTAAAATAGAATGGGAAAGAGATCTAAGAGGAAAATTGACGAAATATCCGAACTTCTACCGCTTTTTTTGACAAATTTTCATGTTTAACTGCTTATATCTCGAAAACGGTAATACGTAGTGAAGCGGCCAATCGACCGATTCAATTGGGGTTAATTAATTACATTAATTAAAATAAATTTAAAAAACTTAAGAATTGGAAACAAAAGGTTTTCCTTTTCTTGCTCTCGCCAAACCTCTCAAATTGTTCTAATGGGGTAGTACTAGGGAACAACATCAAATAAGGCCTGAAAACACTTGGGTGTTATTTGATGAGGGAAAGTTAACAGAAAAGGTGGCTTACAAAGCCAATTAAATTCAACAACAAAAGGTTGTATTTATTAAATCAGTAAAGCGGAGGGAGGTTTGCGCGTGGCAAGTGGCGCCCAACGCGTTGGCTCGAGTGACAAATACGATTTTAAAGTTTAAAATAGTTATTTCTCATTGAGACAACTAACGAACAGTTAAATGTGATCTGGGGGTAGCTAACCTGTTAAATATAAGAGTAATTGTAAGAAGTGTAGCAATAAGAGTGATTAATTTAGAATATAAAAGATTAGGGCATTTTTAAAAAAATTTAAAAAAATGGCAACTCCAAGCGTACCGAAAAAAGGGGAGGAAGAGGAGATTAAAAAATTGTTAAAAATAATGTTAGCCAAAGAGAAAGAGCGTGAGGATAGGGAGAAAGTAAAAGAGCAGGAAAGGGTACCTGAAAAAATAGAACGCGAAGCTAGGGAGAAAGAACGCGAAGATAGGGAGAAAGAACGCGAAGCTAGGGAGAAAGAACGTGAAGATAGGGAGTTAGTAAAAGAGCAGGAAAGGGTAGCTGAAAAAATAGAACGCGAAGCTAGGGAGAAAGAACGCGAAGCTAGGGAGAAAGAACGCGAAGCTAGGGAGAAAGAACGCGAAGATAGGGAGAAAGAACATCGCGATGAAATTTTAGGAGCTGTAGGTGGAATAAAAGAAGAGGTACAGAAAGGGATAGAATTTATTCAGGGCAGAGTAGACCGTTGCGAAGTAGAGATCTCAGACATAAAAGAAGACATAGTACAGATTAAAGAGTTAGGAATAACAAATAGGGATAGAATAGAAGAAGTAAACGCTAATGAAAAGAAATTAGAAACGACAGTTAAAGCATTAGAAAAAAGGGTTAGGAGTTCTAGCACAGCCCATGGTATGGTAGAGGCAGAAAAGCGAGTAGTTTATATCCATGCTAGTAAAGAAGGTTAGCACAAAGTCCAAGAATTTTGGGGTACACCAAGGGAAAGTCCCATGAAATTTATAACGGATATGGAAGACCATTTTAATGAGATAGACCCTTTGTTAGAAGGCGAAGAAAAATTAAAAATAATCGAGAGATACTTGAGAGGTGCAGTAATAGATTGGTGGTCCATTGTAAAGAGAGATAGCACAAACTATGGGGAATTTAGAGCAAAATTTTTAGAGAATTTCTGGGGTTACCAGGCACAACAAATTTTGCGAAATCAAATAGAGAATGGGAGATATAATGATCGAGGTTCAATGACAAGAGTAGAATATTTTTGTAAAATGGTAACAAAGGCCCGGTATTTAGAACCTGCCATTCCAGAGAAATTTGTTATAAATAGATTGTTGAGGCATTTTGATCAAAGAATACGGGTAGCTAGCGTAGGAAAGCCAAGCGAAAGTTTTGAGGGGGACTTCTAAGAGCTTTTGAGGCAATGGAGAGGGAAAATAGGCGAGACACTAGAGACGAATATCCGCGAAACCAAGGAAACCTAGACAGGCAACCAACGCGTAATACGGACTCTGGAAACCTTCCTAAACACCCATACCCCAGATCCTATGAGAATCCACAGATCAACTTAGCACAAGCCAAACCCAGTACCCTAAAAAACCTAATCCATCTAACCAAAACAATCCTAAACCTAGTCCAAAAAACTAACGAAGTTGGTCTCTGGGAAAGGAAGATTGGAACCAAAGGTACAAAATAAGTATACGGAATCAGGGACCGCGAGAATAAATAATAAAAGGAGCCATTTACAATTTAAACTACAAAATATTTCATTGAATATTAGGGAAGAGTTATTAGAAGAGCCAAATAACACCTATCTACCAAAAGATAAAATCCAATGTCCTGAGGTAGAGGTCAAAATTCATGAAAGTCCATTGTGTCTTGAACTAGACACGGGTGCAGAATATTCATGTATTCAAGCGGAGTATTTTGAGCAGTTGAAAGTAAAGGGTTATAAATTTTTAGAGCTACCAGTAATGAATGTAGAGGTAGTGGGGGCAATAGGAAATAGGAGAGAAAGGGTAGCCAAACAATGATACCCATAAACTTTGCAGGCAAAACAAAGAAGGTATATTCTTAATAGTGCCAAAATTAACAACTAAAGCTATACTAGGATGTAATATGCTAAATAGGCTAAAAGCAAAAATTAATTTAGAAGAAGAATTTTTTAAAATTATAATAAAAGGGGAAGAAATAAAAATCAATTTTAAAGCAAAGGAGGAAGTTAAAAGTAAACAAAGCGTTAAACAAGTAGAGGGAAATAGAAAAAATTTCATAGGAGTAAAGAAATTGAGATTGGACAAAGAAACCCGTTTTAATAACAACTTTAAATGAGATTTGATGAAATGTGGAATCATTCAACAAGCCGGTGGTCCAAATCAGGGTATGCGAGAGCAGGGTGCATGTCTGTTGTCTATTAAAACCAAAATAGACGTAAAAGAAAATTGTAAGAAAGGCGAACAAACCAAAAGTAAAAATTCCAAAGGTTATAAGTTAGAAAATTTCAGTAAGGGAGAGATGAGTGTTAAAGGGTTAAATCCGGTGAAAAAGATACGGAATAACCAAGGATTAAGTGAGTTGTTACTGCAGGTAGAAACCCAGAGCAACCAAAACTTAAAGGATCGTTCAGAAATATTGCGTCCTAGGCGGCTGGAAACGTTGAAAGAATTACGTGAAAGCAAAGGGAGTTTAACACAAAAGGTCTGTAAATCAATAGAAATAAATAAAAAGCAAAATAAGCAAGTAATTAAAAAAAAGGGAGATTTGTGAGACATAGCCAACGTGGAATTAATACTAAGGTAAGGAAACCTATTAAAAAAACAAAGTACAATAAGGTAAACAAGTTCGGAAACAAACCGGAAGCTAAAATGAAATACAATAAAGTAAACAAGTTCGGTAACAAACCGAAAACTAAAATGAAATACTGTGTAATAAATAAATTCGGAAACAAGCCGAGAACTAAAATGAAAACAATGTTGTAAATAAAATTTGTAAATAACGCAATTCATAGGCAAGTGACAAACGAAATGCAGAAGGGAAACCAGTCTTCGAAAACTAGGCCAGCAGCAAGGAAGTGGAAGTAAACAAAAAAATCCGCCAAACAAAAACAACAACATCCGCAAAACTATAACATAAACATCCTGTATAAACATCAACATCCTGCATAACACAACAAGTCACCGACCCACAGCAACGTTGCGGTGAGAACTAAAAGGAAAGGAAATCAATTAAAGTTCCACAATGCCACTGGGTAAAGAACAATTTCCGCAGAACATGACCGCCGAGAAGCATAGAGGGAAGAGACGGGAAGCGTTAGTCAGCAGATTGGAGTTGTTGTTTTAAATCTTTTAAAGTCATTGCAAAATAGTAATACATTGTGAGTTTTGAAAGGGGCAGTAGGTCATGGGTTTTTCTTTTTTACTTAACATGATTGTTTGCTACAATTAAGTGTTAGTAATTAAGGAAATAGTATTAAGACATGTGTTTCAGACAGCAAGGACCAATTACAACAAGAAGTTGTGACTTTATAAAATTGTGTTATAAATGTGTATTTAGGACAAACGTGGACTAATGTGGACATAAGGTGTACAAAAGGTACGTGAAAATTGTATAAATGTTAGGTTAAGGAAATATTGTAAAATAAAAATGTATAAGAAAATTGTTACTAAAACAGATTTTCAAAATTTAAAATCAGTTTTTAAAGGTGGGGAATATTGAAGCGGCCAATCGACCGATTCAATTGGGGTTAATTAATTACATTAATTAAAATAAATTTAAAAAACTTAAGAATTGGAAACAAAAGGTTTTCCTTTTCTTGCCCTCGCCAAACCTCTCAAATTGTTCTAACAGGGTAGTACTAAGGAACAACATCAAATAAGGCCTGAAAACACTTGGGTGTTATTTGATGAGGGAAAGTTAACAGAAAAGGTGGCTTACAAAGCCAATTAAATTCAACAACAAAAGGTTGTATTTATTAAATAGTAAAGCGGAGGGAGGTTTGCGCGTGGCAGTAGGTACAAACAAGGTGGGTTGGGCGGTTGTTAATGTCTGTCAAAACTCTCCGGATTATCGATTCCCACTGAGGGTTTGGTTACCTGGTTTGAAAACACCTCCTGTGGCCGAAGCGAGTTTAAAGACATCAAAGGATACCTTGAGACAAAACCTTGACATTTCTTTAGTTTTTGGTCTATATATTAAATAAAATTTTATACATTAAAAATAAGTGAACAATTTCCCTTCTTCAATTCAAACTTGTTTCCCACATCATACTATTCCAGTATGATCGACATACGTGGGTGTCGATCAGTACAAAATAGTTATTAACTTTAATTACCTTATGGCGATTCTGTCGAACAATCCTTGATTTAATGTAGTTATTGTGTTTTCATTACATGATGCGTTTTGACTCTTTATTCAGTCATTTTCAAATGTACACACAAACATTTAAATAACACAAATTATAACACTTTTAGAACACATTTAAAATTTATACAAATAAGAGCGACGCACGTTATCGCGGACCGTTCTCGAATGTGTTTGATCATCAACTGTACAGTAAATAGTATAAAATAGTTTATGTAGTTTTATTTATATTACTTGTATTATATTTTTATTCTGCATATATTTTTATTGTTTGCACTATATTATAATATGTTGTATATTTGACAACCCAAATATTTACTGCAGCAATGCCAATTGTACACCAAATGAGGCTAATAAAACTAAACTAGGCTATAGGTATTCTTCTGGATACGATAGGTGTTGATATTCAAGCAGATTTTCTAGTATAATCATTAATGTTATTTATAGATTTCTTTAATTACTCGTAAAAAGGTGGATTGGAACTGCAATTGGGATTGGCTAGTGTGAATGCTTATAGTTATTAATGGTGTTGGTGTTAAAGTTTATTTTTTCATACTTATATGATGTAAATACCCTACAAATTGCAGTACCGTACCCATCTTGAGACAATAATTATAATGGGATAGCCTCTGCTTATCTAGCTAAATGAAATATTTTAAATCTAGGAAAAAGTTAATAATTTATTATTTGTTTATACCATCAACCCTTATCCTTAACCTTACTAAATTAAAACTATTAGTTTTAGTAAAATGTTTGCAAGTTAACTTTCTTTCTTTAAAGATATGAAAAAAAA
>JAGFPH010012248.1:0-14978 GCA_018207615.1 Philaenus spumarius | reverse complement strand
AAAAAAAACTTTAAGAAATTGTTATCTTAATAGTAATAATTTATATAACATTTATTATTTAGAAGAACAAGTGAATATTTAAATACACAAATATTTACTACTCTAAATTAACTTATATTACAAACAAATATAGTATTAGAGTACTACAATATAATTAATTATTACTTTTGTTTTCAGCTGCAAGTGTGTATAGAAAACAATAACCCAAACAGCCATGTTTTTCAAGTAAGTTATAGCTGTCAAGTAAGTTAGTATTTTTTAGATTTATGTCAACAATTTTTACTAATGTGTCTTTATTTTAACTTTTGATGTAAACGGGTTTTTTTTTAATTTGATGTTATATTTGAAGAAACTGACGAAGTTAGTTGAACTGAAAGACTTTTATCTTTTTGACCAAATATGTAGTTTGGTGTCTCCTGTTGTATGATGTAGGTTGTCTCAATTAGTGAAATGGAAAATTGAAAGTAAACTTTTTTATGAATAAATTATAATATTTTAAGGGCTCATTCACCAGGGATTTAACAATTCACTATATTCAATAAAAATTATCAATTCTGGAAACAACATCAACTCCTATAAAAGCGAGTGCACGAACGTACGTACGTATGTGAGTAACATATAATATAACAGCTGATTTCACCCATCATCTGTAAACCCAGTGTAGATTATAGTTTGGGGTTATGTTTACAACTGCAATCGTTATAATTTCTTGTGAAGTTGATTTAAAAAAAATATGAATTATATAACGAATGAATACTACAATATATGTTATAATATTTGCTTTGAGGTTATAAACCATATTTAAATACAATCTTTTATCATCAATATATTTGTTTATACAAATTTAAAGAAGAAATAGGCCTACCTATTCGTTTAACAGCTGATTTCACCCATCATCTGTGATACTTAAACAAACCCAGTGTAGATTATAGTTTGGGGTTATGTTTAGGTAGGCCTAGATAAGTAGGCCTTAATGTTGTTTGTAAATAGTTTGTTTTTAAAATTGTGAATTTCTAATGTGTATCTATTTAATTCGTCTGTGATTTTTCACGCGGGTTTACTAGTTTCAAATGAAGTCAAAGAGTTTGAGTTTAGTGTAAAAATGAATATGGGTTTTTAAGGCTTTACATATTTATTATATTGAACTTACAATTATAAATAATACATCAAATGAAAGCGCAACTAAAACAGTTTTGTTGGTACACCTGTGCGCATGCATTGTTTCCTCTGTCATCCGTTAGAAAGCGCTAGTAGCAAAGATGGCGACTAGTGAACAGAAAGCTTTTTGTGTTTTACACTTTACAAGGACTGAATCCAGTGACGTCTGTGTGGAGAGTTTTAAGGAGACGCTTACAACTATGTCCTTATCGTTTGCAGTTGTTACAAGCTCTAACTCCAACAGAATATGGTTTACGTGTAAACTTTGCAAACGGTTTGTAACTGCGTGACGATGAAAATTTTCTGGATCGTGATGTCTTCAGTGATGAATTGACATTTAAGCTAAACGGACATGTGAACACCATAAATGTGCTCATCTGGCGGTTAGAAATCCCCACAAAATTGTACAATTGCCAAGAGACTCCAATAAATTGAATTGTTTTTCGTGCCATATTCCGGTGGAAAGTTTATGGGCCTTTCGTTTTTCGCAGAAGCAACTGTGACAGGTTTTTCTTATCTTGATGTGCTACAACTATGGCTCTTTACTCAGTTGGAAGAAGCTGAAGCACAGAAATTTATATAATTCGTAAATTATTGTTTTTCAGAATAACACAGAACCAGTGGATGTAGATATTTATACAGGTGGGATATATCTCGGCTGTGCATTTGGAATGGTGGCAATGTACATTTGGGCAATAGGAATACTAGCAGCAGGCCAGAGTAGCACAATGACAGGCTGCTATGCTGGTCAGATCACAATGGAGGTAAGTAGTTGTGTTAACCCTCGTACTGTCAGACTGATCAATTTGAGTAGTCGTGGGGGCATGGCACTTGAAATAGATCATCTTTGACAACTCTACTTGTAACGAATATTTCACCCACTAAAAATCATCCAATCGCAATAAATCAAAAACTATTGGAAAGGGAACGATCTAAACTTTAATTTTTGTATCTACAAGTTTTTTCTAAAACGTATATTTACATACGTAATCATCGTTGCAGTTTATTAGTTTTCTACAACACACTCGCCGCCTGAATATTCACCGGATTTCATCCTAAAACACAACAAAGTAACTCATCTTTCTTCTCTCTCTACAGCCTGCCCAGTACTTTTTCTAAGTTAAGCCTATATATCGTTGGATTTGTCACAATTTCCCCTATCTAATACTGCCATCCAATCAAAAATCGGACAAATAGTTCTAAAGTTGTGGGGCGTTTTGTAGACGCTTGCAATTGGTCAGTTTTCCAACCAATAAACAGCCATACTTATTACATGTGATATCTGTGTGACCACAATCTATTTTTAGACTTTTTTTGGTATCTTTGTAAAGGTAATGCTTCAAGCTAACATTCCCTGTAAACCAAATATGTTTTGTTTGAACAGTTCGCCGTGGGAAAGTGACTGTTATTACGTTCTCATCCTATGTTTGAATTTGAATCCTAACGGACTTTTATAACATGGGTAGACATAGGAGTTTATCGTGCGCCCTTTCATATTGTTTGTATCGACGGGAGGTTTCTATATTTGTTCTACTTTTGTTATTCAAATAATTCTAAGTCAAACACTTTTATGAAAAGATAATTTACAAGTATACAGTTCAATTCTTTGATTTGTTCTCTCCACTTTGTTATAATAATATTTAATTATTGGGTAAAGCAAATATTCCTAAATTATGTTTCAAACTAGGCCTAGTTTTGTTAGCAGTCGTGTAGATGGAACATAAAAACTGGTGTTTTCAAAATAAGAATCTTGAAATTGATAAATGTTCTTATACAGTTCTATTTAGAACTAAATTACAAAACTTTTTTATGCTTACGAAAAAATTACAAACACTGTTACTACTTGTTATGTAGGCCTAAAGTTGAACATTTTCCTTTTGTTACTGAACATTTTTTGTTTCTTGAGCTAATAACTTTTACAATTTTACATCAATACATTTTTTAATTGCATGGATTCTTTGAACCTTTCTCTACAAAAATGGTATTGAATACTTTTGGATTGGTATACAATTACTATATTTGGCGAATTTTTAAAAATATGCTTGCACACGCACCGAAATGACTTGACTTTGCAAAACATTAACATGGACAGTTGTAGGGTTAAAGTGTTTTGATATTAAAGTACGAGCTGTACTTGTCAAAAACAGTTACTAAACTGTTGATTTCAATATGTATAAAAGATGAAACCCAAGGCCGACAAGAGGGGGGCTAAAGGGGTATATTGCCCCGGACCCCCAACGTCCCGGTTACTGTTAACAGTAGGCTTTGGGTTGTTTGTTCTGCGACAGTTTTGGGTAGTTTCGGGCGCTCGGGTGGGATTTGAGGCATATTCTTGAACCAACAACCGAAAGCCTACTTTGAGAGTATAAGTGTGTTTATGTATTATAGTGTAGCATAATTAACTTTTAGTTTCATTTTACTTAGTAGAGAAATGTGTATATTTTTAGTTTTTATACATTATGCTTTAGAAGTAACTAGCTGACCCGTACGGCGTTGCCCATAGTGGTTGGTATTTTCAGTCTTTTTATATATATAGATCTTAAATAATAAAAGCACTATTATTGTCATAATAATAAAAGATCTGAAATTATGATTTTAGTAACTTTGATCCCCCTAAACCCCTCCTAAAATTTTGAAATTTTTCATACCCTTACCAAATTTCATTCCAATCCGTTCGGTAGTTTTGAAGAAATCGTGATTTAATAACTTTAATCCCCCCAAACCTCCCTAAAATTTAGAATTTTTTAAAACCCTTTCTTAGCAAGCACCTATGGCCCTAGAGGAAGCTACATACCAAATTTCATTCCAATCTGTTCGGTAATTTTGGAGAAATCGTGATTTAGTCATTTTTACCCCCCAAAGCCCCCTAAAATTTCAAATTTTTTAAAACCCTTTTTTAGTGAACACTTATGGCACTAGAGGAAGCTACATACCAAATTTCGTTCCAATCCGTTCGGTAGTTTTGAAGAAATCGTTTTTTAATAACTTTGATCCTCCCAAACCCCCCCTAAAATTTCGAATTTTTTCAAACCTTTTCTTAGTGAGCACCTATGGTCCTAGAGGAAGCTACATATCAAATTTCATTTGATTCCATTCGGTAGTTTTTGAGAAATCGTGATGAGTGAGTCAGTAGTATTTCACTTTTATATACAGGGTGTCCTGCGACCATATGAACAAACTTTATCACGTTATTCAGCATGTCAAAAGAAACAAAAAATGTAATATAACATGTGTCCTATCTCATTCCGTTTTCGGTCTGTCTGTCTGTATGTGTTTTTTACAAAATACTTAATATTTTTAGAAGTAGACAAGATATTGATTTCAAACTTTGTACACCTATTTGTTGCGTAACCTTTTATCACTGTACGAAAAATTAGAACAATATTTTAAATATTTTCAAAATGGCGGCCGTTTATAATTTTTAAAGTAAAATATCTCAAAAACTGATGACTTTAAAAAAAAATTACAAGAGACAAAAAAGTTTACTTTTTTAATGACAAACTCAATGGTTTTTAAATTTTTTCTGTAGCTCAAAGGACAACAGAGATATTGACAAAAATATCTCGTTCGAAGTCCTCTGTCATAGCTCAACCGCTATGGTACTTGCCTCATAAGCAAGACGTCCCGGGTTCAAATCCCGCGGGGGACCATAAAATATTAAAAACCCAAAAAAACATGCTCGTTAGCCGAAAGGCACAAAGTGGCATGGAAAGCAAAAAAAAAAAAAAAAAAATCTAATTTTTCGTACAGTGATAAAAGGTTACGCAACAAATAGGTGTACAAAGTTTGAAATCAATATCTTTTCTACTTCTAAAAATATTAAGTATTTTGTAAAAAACACATACAGACAGACCGAAAACGGAATGAGATAGGACACATGTTATATTACATTTTTTGTTTCTTTTGACATGCTGAATAACGTGACAAAGTTTGTTCATATGGTCGCAGGACACCCTGTATATAGATTATTATTTGTAGTTTTGTTTGTTTATTAATTTTTATTTGTAATATGAATTTTTATGTATTTATGTATTTGTAAATTCAAGGTTTAGTGGAAGAGAGGACCCAATGGTCCTAATTTCACCTCACTAAATAAAGACTATTATTATTATAAAAGTCCGAAATCGCCATGATCACAAGTGTGCCAGATTTAACAGAAGTTAATTATAACAAGGCGGTGTAAATTAAAGTACAAAGTGTTAAATTTATAGTACTTGAGTATTTACCTTTTTGAGTACATGAACTAAATATTCTAAACAGTAACATTTTATTTGCAGGGTTTTTTAAACTTGAAATGGAGTAGATGGCTTAGAGTATTAGTGACCCGTGTCTGTGCCATCGGACCTACATTTTTTGTAGCCTTCTACAACAACATCGATGACTTGAGCTCAATGAATGACATTCTAAACGCCTTAATGAGCCTACAACTTCCATTCGCTGTCATTCCTACGATTGCGTTCACGAGCAATAGACAAATTATGGGTGAATTTGCAAACGGACTGTAAGTAAAAATTACTTTACTTTTACAAATACTGTAGTACTTACATTAATACAATTCTTTCTGAAAATCTATTTTTTTATATTTCTTGGCTGTCAAAGACATCTCATGCGGTTATCTATTAGATTATACTTAGGTCGGATCAACACAATGGAGCCAACGTTGGCACCAGAAGTGATTATAAATTGAGATTTAAATCCATCGGAACACATGGTGCAGCTTTTCCATCCGTGATCGGTTTTTTTGGACGAATTATTAAAGAGGTTGGGGCCAACGTCGATAGCCCGCCCACACATTGGCCGATATACTAAGAACTTCAATTTTTAATATTAGGAAAACTGTGGACATATTCAATTCAATTAAATTCAATTTATTTTTATTTCCTTAAATATAATACAGAATAAATGCATAATAATATCAAGGAAATTGTGCACACATAGGCTTAGCCTGTGCGTAGGCACAAGTCACATCTAAAAATCTAAGTTACAACAAGGAAGACATATATTTATTGATCTATATTAAAGTTTTATAATATAAAAACAATAGAGGTAGAGTAGAGTGGGAAGTGCCAAACGGAGGAATCCAAGTCCATAACGGACCAAAACAACCCGGGTCAACAAATAGTTACAAAACACGAGAATCAATAATAGTGAGAGAGATAAGGTAGTACAATAAACAAGGGTAAATATATTTGCTACCTGTAGATGGATACAATGACATTTTAGTATCGTCCCTTCCCAAGTCCAGAAGCCAATTGGTAATATGTTTCTTAAATATACCACTATCATTCATTATTATTATTCATTCATTTAAGCTTTAATCTTTTTATCTGCGGTAAAAAAATTTAGTATTACACTTGAATTTAATATAGAACACGTTAAATGAAAAGTTTAATTGATTTCCTTTCCAATGGTGCCAGTTTTATTACGATTGGATGATTTTAAGTGGATTCAATTATCGATTATGCAAATTCTCGCTAAGGTTCGAGCGGGTTGCATTTGTGCCCGAGAGACTGCAGTCTGCCACTTTGAGGGTTAATATTGAAAGAGCTTGTGTGTTTTGCAGTAGTTGGCTTCAGAAATTAAAAATTCAACATGGAATAGGTTGTGTTTCTTGTGGTATAATGAATCACATGGAATGTTTACGCGATATTACACAAATACTGATGAAAATATGTATCAGACAATAAAATATATTATTGATTCATTCTAGTTCACGCACCTCCTAACTTACTGTGGAGGAGAGAGAGTGTGCATACCAAGCAACAAAACAAAGTTGATTTGTTACGAGTTTACTCGAGCGACTAGGCGGACTTGCTCAGATCGTAAAGGCGTATTTATCTGAAGCCGAAAAAGTCTTACGTGTACAAGATCAAGTCCCCGGGATGGTTGTTCTGTCTCCCTTTGTGCGAGGTGCTTTTAAAGTAGTTTAAACTTAAAACAGTTTTAACAGTAAAAAAATTTGTTTTAGGTTGAGCAAGATTTCCATGACATTGCTCTCTGCAGGAATAATAGGTATCAACATATACTTTGTACTACAACTAGCAATGGATAGGTTAGCTCACAGCTGGGCATGGCTGATGTTGTTGGGTGCTTACTGTGGATTTTACATAGTTATATGTGGTCTGCTGAGCTTCCACATGTTTTGCAATATGAGTGGCGCTGAACAAGGAATCAGGAAAAACTGGGTAAGAAAATTTTGCATTAAAATCTTGTCAAATTTAAAAGAACACAAATTTTAATGTACAGTATAAATAGACCAAATTTACAATTAGTTTCGAGTCTGGTGTACATAAATGAATCAATTTCATTAATCTGTTTTGAATAAATACCACTTTGGTCAGGATTAGGTGTGACTTTTAAAATACATTGTGCCAGTACGTTCTACTGAAGATTTGAATGGAACTATCAAAACATACCGATTATTATCCACTATACAATTCTGTAGAATCATTTTTAATTACAGCTAAACACAAAAAATAACTAATTTACAGATACTTAAGAAGTAAAGTTAGTAATTTTTTTTGACAAAGAACACTGAATCAACTTGATGATGCAATGGTCCGCCATCATCGCATCAACATAACATCATTTGGTGTTGATGAAGCGTGTTGTTCAACGTAGCGTAAGTGTAGGTTTACAACATCCGTTTTTGCCCTTCCGTTATGTTTTGTATAACGGATATTTGGCCAACACATTAATTCCAACAATGGCCTGTTGGAATTGTCCATTTTTGTTTCCTTGATGCTCTTCTGTTTTCACTATTTCAAAGGAATTTTATTTTTTCTTATCTTTCTTTAAGAATGGGTGGGACTAACGGACAAACTGCGGGGTGACAATACGAACAACCGATCCATTCCCTTCCGTTTTTAGAAGAAAACGGAATCGTAACGCAACGGAAGGAAAAAAATGGACGGTGTAAACCTATACTAAGGCCGAGGTTAGGAGCATTTGCAGTGTCTGTCGTATGCCGCATCAAGAACGTATGCCTTAACAAGTCAATACGTTGATATCATTCATGAAATCCGCCTTTTCCGAATTCCCGCTAAACCGAACAGTGTTCGGTCCCAATTAGTTTGGAATAGAGGGACTCTACTGTACTTACTTTTAGAAATTACGTTAGTAACTTCTTAAAGCAGTTCTGAAATCACAAATTTATTCCAAAGCGTTTAGAATTTGTATACATTTTTAGTTTAGTTTGTCGATGGACTTAACTGAAAACATCATTCTACAAACAACTCAAAAAGATACATCTCCGTTGGGAATTGTTATTTGCTTTTCTTACAAACCAAGAAATCTATTGTAATTTATTAATGTTTCTAAAATTACCTTATGGTGAATTCAGTCAACTATCCTTGGTTTGATATGGTTGGTATGTCTCTTTTCTTACTCACATTACGAGTTTCGACTTTTCAATTCAGTCGTTATCAAATGTTTCACAAATACACTTCACAAACACTTAAACAACATTAATCACAACACATTTAAAATTTATACACAAATACGGTTTAACGTACATTTTCAGCGACCGTTCACGAATACGTTCGATCGTCAACTGAGGTAATGTCCGGTCAACCGATAAGGATCTCATGTATTGGAGAAGGGGGGGGTGGGGTTAAGAAGATGCCTGTACATCATGACACACTGGAATAGTTTCAATGCCATTAATCAAATCGAAAATGGTGTGTGAACTAAATTGTAGTTTGTTATTAAGAAGATGGTCTGGGTTCAGTTTTTGTATTTTAAAACCTAAAAAGAGCAAGAGACCCTGACCAATACAACAGCTGCGGTGTGTACCAGATATCATGTAATGACTGCCCACAAACTTATATAGGCAAACTGGACGCACATTCAAAACCCGTTTTAAAGAACATATATTCCCTCTTCCAAACCTTCCACCACTAAGGAAATAGTTTCCAAATTTGCTTAACATATAATTAACACCAACCATAACTATACAAACATTAGGAGGAATACCACATTTTAAAAATACAAAAACTGAACCCAGACCATCTTCTTAATAACAAACTACAATTTAGTTCACACACCATTTTCGATTTGATTAATGGCATTGAAACTATTCCAGTGTGTCACGATGTACAGGCATAATCTTAACCCCCTCCCCAATGCAGGAGATCCTTATCGGTTGGTCGGACATTACCTCAGTTGACGATCGAACGTATTCGTGAACGGTCTCCAAAAATGTATGTTAGACCGTATTTGTATATAAATTTTAAATGTGTTGTGATTAATGTTGTTTAAGTGTTTGTGTGGAACATTTGATAATGACTGAATTGAAAAGTCGAAACGCGTAATGTGAGTAAGAAAAGAGATACACCAAACACATCAAACCAAGGATAGTTGACACAATTCACCATAAGGTAATTAGAAGTATTATCATTAACTATCTAGTAAGGCTATTAATATTATAGAATGGAATTTATTAATGTTTCTAAATAATACCCACCAAAATTAGTTTAGGCATTGTAGAAAATGTTAAACAATTAAGAATGATAACTTATGAAAGCTAATATTAATTAATGGTGTTAGATTTACAAAGAATTATCAGAAAATCGTTATTACTTTGCAGCAAGTGGATTTGGGACTCAGTGCATAAAGATGCTGCAGGTCGTTTATTATAAATATATTATAATACCATTTATATGAAATTGAATGTTTGATATACCGTATTTTGAGGATAATTATGTAATTTCTATAAGGGATGGATCCCATTGTGGTCAGAAAACAGGGCCCCATTATATTTTTTAGGATTCATACAGAAAATTTGTATGTGTTTCTTATAAAGTTTTATTTTAGAAACTGATTAATTAAAATAAACTAGCTGACCCGTGCGAAACATTCGCATTCTAACTTACTAACAGTATTTTATTAATTTAAATCCATGTTAAAGAGAAATAATTTTGTTATTCTTATTATATATTTTTAAACAACTGCGAACTTGCAGAAGGTAAACAACAACAAATAGATGTATCCACAAAGCTGTTTATAACCACGCTTACAATTAATTAAAAATAGCAATGTAGTGGCGTAACGGCAGCTCTCCAGCTGAGTATTGTTATCATCAGTGTTGCCAACACCAGGAAAATATCCCTACAACTTACTTGATCTTACTTCCCTTTTACTTTGGGTTTCTTTTTTCTTTTTTTTTTTGGGGTATTTTTTCGTATAATTGTATTTTGTATATTTTTCCGGTGTAGCGGTTAAGGAAAGCTTTAAAATGATGCCTCATTCATGTAATTTGATGATGTATTAAGAAAGTTATGGCGTACCGACAAAAAAATGGCCTTGAGAAATAATATATGTGATAATATATTTTTCCATCAACTACTACTATAATAGGGTAGAAAAAAATCACACCCTCATGCATATCGCCATTGAGTACTTCAGGCGAGCGGGAAAGTATAGTCAATGTTTTTCCAGCCACTTTCCGGTCACTTTTCCAGCCGCTAAATCATATGTTAGTAAAACAACTGCTGAAACAATGAACTTCCGTGTCTGTGTGTTCTTGGCATAACCTCAATTGTTTTGTAAATATGAATGTCCATGTTTTAATAAAATTTCTCCGTAGTAAAATGTAAATTATTTATTAAAACTGTAGCTGGAGCGTAAATGATGAGTCTTATACTTATCTTAGTCGCCCTGAAAAAAGTTACCACTCTCGCCCTCGCTGCGCTCATGTCGTAACGTTTTCTTTTGGGACTACTAAGAGATACTTTCCTCCCTTAAGACACAAATAACTATTGTATTATGTTTACAATTTAAAAAAACTTTAATCAAATCTGGAATTAGCCAGCCATCATTCCAGAAAATAAAAGAGAAATTAAGCCAGTCAATATAAGAAAATAAATATTACAAATTGAGCATAACTCACTGCAATGCGTCAATTCAAAATAATTAATTCTTATCAGCAAATTACGTAGGGTAATTGTTACAAAGTATTACTAACACAGAATAAATTTATGATAAGAAATCTACTTTCTTTTTACAGTTTGTTGAATACTTCGTAGGAGAGGTAACATACGACAGACTTCAAGTTCAAGAGGATCAAGAAGAACCTGAAGGAGGCTATGTTGTTGTTGACTCATAAAAATGTGTATTTGAACTTAATTAACAATCGTTTTAGCAATTTTACCAGTATTTTATATTTTTATAAGCTATTTTAAAATAAACTTGAAATTTGTATTACAGTAGCTTGTTGTGATCTCAACGATCTAAAATTGAAAAGTTTATCTTTTACTGTGACATTCCTTTTGTGAATCTGTGTAAAATTAATTAACCTTTTGCGCTCCATAGGCGAACTCAGTCCGACATCGCTAATTTGCCGTTGCACTCCACTGTCGGACTCATTCCGACACACGTTTAAATATGATTTCTATGTTCTAAACAAGTGTAGAATCTGTGGTTTTCGGTCTAATGAGACTTCAATGTTGTTAAAACAGTTTAGAAACCAGTGACAGATTATATTGGCTGTTAAATATATTTTATATCTCTCTGAAGTTGAGCAGCTGTTTGCCAGTCATGATCAAGAAATGCAAATAGCATCGTCTTTTATCTTGCGCCTTGTAACTTTTGTTTACGCTTTTTCAAGTGGTATTTATTTTTACTGTACGTTATTATTTTGCAGTTTTGTGTAAATTTTGTTAATGTAACTAATGTAAAGATCTTGTTTTTGTTTTATTTTGTGTTGAGAAATGGCAACTGTTTAAACTATACGTTAACCATAGTTATGTACCATTATTTCGCAAAAATTGTATTGTTAAAATAAATTTTTGAATAAATATAAATACAATTGACATACTTAAACAGACATATTTACTGTAAAAACTATTTTTAAAGCTCTAATTATTTTTATTACTACTTTTAAACATATTTTTTTTATTTGTTTGACCTAATATATTAAAAATAGGCCCACTCAATAAAAAAATGTTGTTAAACCTCAAGAATATTTTTTAAATTATTTATTATGGTCACATTTAGTGTAATAAAGTATTTTAAAAGCTCTAAACTCTATTATTCTTATTTTAAATTTCATTACAAAACAAAATAATCGATTGATTTTTTTTACCGATTATATTCAAAATAGGCCTACTCAATGAAACATTTTTTATTTAATCTTTCAACAATTTTTTCCTTATTCTTTGTTTTATTCCGAACAAAATGATACATAATAACTTATGTTTACTATTTATAGGAATTTTTTAGCGAATTTACAAAAATAATTCTGCAAACAGTAATATTTTAATTGGAGCTGGTGGAGCAGCCAAGTGTCAAATAAATAGAGTGCAAAAGGTTAATTTAGCGTAGGCCTACTGCACAAAACTTTGTTTCAACGAATGAATGATTTAAATCCGTTTCATACAGATCACTCTTAGTTAAAATACACTTTGGTAGACAATGATAACTTTCCGATGCCACAAACCTAAATTTCACTTACACGCAAACTAATAATGTAGCACTTACCTCTATTAGTTCAAAAACACAACTGAGAAATGAAATGATTGACATTTAACAAAAGCAAACTCACGTATACGCGATAACTCGATCCATACTGTACAAAAATGGTCTGCAGATAGTTTACCACTCTTTCACTCTGGCAGAAAAAGTGATACCAGCAACCGAAGATCTGATAATAACGATATATTTCCTTTCTACCAGGAAAGATCGGAACTGTAGATAAGTGATAACATTAAAAATACTGTATTTATTAGCGAATTTCCGTAGGAAATACGAGCAATTGCAGTGACTCTTATGGTGAGTCCTAAGGTCGGGAGTAGTAAATGAGCACCGATCATGGTCCCCAGAACACGTTTGGGGTTTCATTAAAAAATTTATGTGTATATGTGCTCGCACTCTAGCGGCCACATTTTAAGTCCGATTTAGTCCAAATTTGGTTAAGTCGCTCAAACGAGTTCGTTAGCCAAAAACACCAACAACCGGAATCATATTTTTTTGACAGGAAGTAACTATTTTTTTTAGATAGTTCGTACTAGAATGAAATTGTTTTTTCATTCTAGTACGAAATGTCTAAAAAAATAGTTAGTAAAAAGTAGTGCGTAGTAGGTTTAAGAAAGTATTAAAATTCAAGAATTGAGTTGAAAAATGTTTATTTGAGGAACTAAAACTGTTTGAGAGAAAAATAAAACTGATTTTTATAATTGAAAACAACGATAGTATACAAAATATCATGAAATGTTATTAAGAAACATTCAGTTTATTGAATGGTTTTCGTTTTTATTTACGAGTTGACTATAGTTTTATGATCTTGTTTTTATATGTATGTAAGCAAATGACTGAATAAACAGATAAAACCTTTAATGTGTGTCCTGATGCA
This sequence comes from Philaenus spumarius, assembly GCA_018207615.1. Lineage (NCBI taxonomy): Eukaryota > Metazoa > Arthropoda > Insecta > Hemiptera > Aphrophoridae > Philaenus > Philaenus spumarius. The sequence continues at coordinate 1,471 of JAGFPH010012248.1, read as the reverse complement.
TTCACTTGTATTGTTAGAGCCTAATTTACAGTACTTGCAAAGTGCAGTGATCTATCTCCAGATTAAAAATATGAGCAGAGGTTTGTAATCAAAATGTAAAGGATTAATTAGATAATTTAAGATATAATGAAACAGAAGCAGCATTGTCATAGAGAAAGTCTCAGAAATGTATTAAGGCTGAGACACCAGGTATATATTTATTTATTTATTTATTCCACTATATACATACATATACTACATACATACATATACACATATATTACCACAGGTCTAATTCTAGGCAATCTCACCGGAGGTACAAGTACCTATATTTTATACATTAATTTAACTAAATTCATTGCATTGTGTAACTTATTTGTTACAAAAAAAAATAAATATAGCTGCTTTTGATTATTCAGCCCCACGTTGGGAAAGCCATTTTGTAACTTATGGTTACAAAAAAAAATAAATAAAAATATAAATATAAAATACTGTGTTAAAAAAAAATGGGGTTCGGTAAAAAGTTCAAAATTAAAAAAAAATTATGTCTTAAATCAAAATAAAAATGCTATATGTGGATTATCGAATAACTATTACACTCTTCAACACCTCCTTTACCTATTTACCTTAAAAAACAAAAATCGTCGCTCATGTACCACTTAAAAACTGCTTATGCACCTCCTAGGCCTATTGCCTCACCACAATAATAATCATCGCCCACCTTAACTCTTCATACATCTCTCTTCCAACTCCAACGTAGAACAATATTATATATTTCACCTTACCTCAATTCACCTTACTATTATAGCCTTAAAACTCACCTTACTTAAATTCACCTCAAAAATCACCTTCACTTGACTCCCATAATCTCAATAATAAAAAAAAAATAATACTCATGATAATTTACGATAATCCACATATAACCTCACTTATGCTCTGTTTGCATATATTTACTTATAATTACTAATCACTGAAAGATACTTGTTAATTAACTCTATTTTCTTAGGGGTGGGAACTTGGCTAATTAAAGTAGCGGCAAAATGGATACACGTGGCTATATAAAGAAATTCAAGGCATTGCGGCAAGACAACAATTATTTACTCAAACATGATAAAAAATTGATATTTACAACAATTAAGAAACATAAACATAGTGGTACACATATATACAAACAACTCAAAAAATCATCTACAATTATACAAAATTTTGTGAACCATATCTTAAGTGATGACGCAATAAAAGTTAAAAGAAGTTAGCTTTTTAAAAAATAAAAAATTCTACGTTTGCAGACTAAAGAAATGTCTTATGGCCATTATTACTTACAGTTTTATTTATTACATTCGTCGCACTGTCCGTTACCTAGGATTTTTTCGTCGATTTCACAGTTCACCTCTGAAGCCTACCTTACACAAGTTCCAACAAAGCACATCGAAAGAATATCCGTTGATAAACAACCAATCCTACATGATCAGCTTAATATTTTTAATCACGT
>JAGFPH010012247.1:19872-31037 GCA_018207615.1 Philaenus spumarius | reverse complement strand
ATATATGAATTTTAATGACAGCCCAAAACGTGTTCTGGGGACCATGATCGGTGCTCATTTGCTACTCCCGACCTTGGGTCTCACCATAAGGGCCACTGCAATAGCTCATTTTTCCTATGGAAATTCGCTAATAAAAGGTCAGATCCTTGCATAGGAATTACGAAATTTGCGTAGCAGTGAACGTGTTAAGGGTGAGGTAAACATCCACTAGTTCGTTTGAAGGATGAGTCACATTAGGAAGCGGTGTGGGAAAATGTTTCTTTCTCCACTTACGCCCTTTCCCCACACCCCCGGCCCATCGCGCCAGGGCAAGACCAAGTTCCAGTATTTACGCCAATATCTGTACAAATTATGGTTTCTACCAGGTCAGAGTGTGCATGTTTTACTAGTTTCATTATTTTCCAAACCAACGTTATTGCATTTCCTTTTCTTTTTCAGATTCACCAAAGGGAACCAACAGAAAAGAAAGAACAGCATTTACCAAACAGCAAATACACAAACTTGAACTTGAGTTCATGCATTCCAATTATCTGACCCGTCTGCGCAGATATGAAATCGCCGTGGCACTGGATCTAACAGAGAGGCAGGTGAGTGGTACGCCAGATCCAAAACTTCCATAATACTGATTCAAAAGTACAATAGTTCCCAGAGAAAACTTTATAATCAATTATCAAACAACGACTGATAATTCACACACTAAACATTTCCTTTCCTCTAAAAATATATTTTTTCAACTTCATCAACTCCTATAAAAGCGAGTGTACGTACGTGAGTAACACGTAATATAACAGCTGATTTCACCCATCATCTGTAATACTTAAACAAACTCAGTGTAGATTATAGTTTGGTGTTACAGTATGTTTACAACTTCAACCGTTATAATTTCTTGTGAAGTTGATTTTTACTTTCTCCACCCTATACGTAGTATATGGAGAAAGTATTGTTTTCGTAAAAATGTTCGAATTTGAATTTTCAGTTGAATTATCTGTTTTGGTGCTCCCAGAACCCCAAAAAATTGTTTAGTGCAATTATCTGTGTTGGTGCTCCCTGAACCCAAAACTATTTTTAGTGGAATTTTTTGTTTTGGTGCTCCCTGAACCCAAAAAAGTGTTTTTAGAGTGGTGTCTGTCTGTCAGTCTGTCTGTATGTACACACGACCAGAAAGGACACTATTGGTCCGATTTTCATGACATTTGGTATGTAGTTACTAAACCCTAATATCTCCAGGCGTTTTTTTCATTTTTTGGAATTTTTAATTTTTAAGGGTAATTTACCCCTAAAAACCCATAAAAAACGACATAAATGCAAATTTCTCAAAAACGGCTCTAACGATTTTGATCAAATTTTCAGTATTTATAGTGCTTAAGATGCCAAACAAAATGACACCACCCGCTTTTATCAAAACTTCGGCGTTTTATTAATTATGGGGAAATGTTTAAAAATAAACAAGTTTGTGTTGTCAATCTAGCATCGCGGCAGCGGTCGCACGGGGTAGCACCACGGTAGCGAGCACGGCCAGTAATTCAAAGGTCGCGCGATCGAATCCCGCCTGAAACAATAATTTTTTTATACGATTGACGTAGTTAGAATATTATTTTTTTCTTTTGTTCTAAAAAGTAATAAATAAAATTATTAAAAAGAATATTATTTTGACTACAGTAAGTTGGGAGAAAGTTTGTGTCAGTTAACTGATACTGTTTATTTTAAATAATATGATTTATAGAACTAATGTATGCTATAATACACGTTAGGCCTATAATATTTGCTTTGAGGTTATAAACTGTATATAAATACAACCTTTTATCATCAATATATTTGTTTCAACAAATTTAAAGAAGAGATACCCATTTGTTTAACTTCGGAAACATTCGTCCATCTTCGAATAACATAATATAAATATCTTATATTTTTTTTTTTTGTTTTTCTTCATTTTTTATTCTTAGTTCTTTTGTGTTATATTTTTGTTGTTTTGTTGCCCCTTACAGGTGTTATATACCTCGGGGATTTATTGCTTCTCATTTGAAACTAATTAGGACCTATTATATTTTGAACAGTAAAGTATGTATACTTATATTTATTTTATAGAATATGTAGTGTGTTTAGTTTATATATGTTTTATACTGTTGATTTTGTAAAGAAGCGATGAATAAAACTTACTTACTTAATAATTAATAAAAATTAATAATTAATAATAAACATATTCGATTATTAATTTCCTCACTATAATATTAATAACTTCTAAATAATTTGATCTATCAATATGAAATGAAAAGCAATTAAAAGATAGTATGTTTATCTTTCTTTAAATATATAATAATGTAGACTATGTAAGTAAAAATGTTTAACAAATAGGCCTACAGTTTTATAATCCTTATTATTGTACATATTTACCGAGTTAAAAAATCCCCGTCAGCCTTTTTAGGTAGGCCTAGTAAGTAGGCCTTGATTTGTATTTAAATAGTTTTTTTTTTAAATGATGTATTTGTAATGTGTATCTAATTAATCAGCCTGTGATTTTTCACGGGGGCTTACTATTATAGTACACAATACAAATATGAAGGACTCAAATCAAGTAAGTTTTGTTTTTTGTCAAGACCTGAAAGTAGAATATAATTTGCTACAAAAAAATCTGCAGCATTTGTGGACAATTTTACCAATTATTCCCAGAAATTCGTTTGTATAAAAAGAATTTCAACAAAGTTTACAGGATGTAGGTTTTGATACATAAAGTCAACTAACCAAATCAAATAAGATTTAATTCAATACCTTGAACGGTTAAGATAAAACCTTTTTATCCATTTAAAGTTTTTCTATAATTCATCTTGAACCTATATAGCAGAAGAAAATCATTACAGCGTGCAAAATTTAAGATAAAGAGCTAAATTTTTGTTTCAGAAGCACAATGATCAGTGAATAAAATTTGACTTTGATATTTTCACTTATTTTATATCTAAAGTCTTATATTTAGAATTTTAGTATCACTGTTAGTTTTTTTCATTACAAGTGTGGAAAACTAAACACATATTCATAAATAACTAGGGGAGCCAATGCGTGCTCCGCAAGCCATCCCCGTTGAACCTTCTAAACACAAATGTTATGTTTTCTTTATAAAAAGGATGCAGGATTGATAATAACCTCAAAGCTAAGATGGTAAATAATGTTAAAGGCCCAAATCTAATTATTTCGTACATTTTATAACAGCAGTTATAATAAAGTTAAAAGAACCAGCAAGGTCCAGGTCTACACATAAACAAAACCTAACCTAAAAGTTAGAAATACAAATAATTAATTGTTTCAGAGTTTGAAATCAGCTGTTAATGGAAATATTAGAGCAAACAGCTGATCACTGAATAAATAATAAACATATTTATTTGTTGTTATTGTTTATTGTTGATATTGAACTTGTTATCAACTTAATTTTTCATGTGCGACAAATTTATAGTTTTGTCACTTAGTTCCTCTGTTTACGGGTTTAAAAAATAAACAAAAACCATATTTGTGGATTTTTAAAAGCTATTATTTGTCCAATTAATGTTTTGTTAGTTTTAACAGCGTTTTCATTGGTTTAAAACGTTTCCATATAAAAATATCTTCCGCTCAGTTATGGTGATTTTACAACTTTATTATATCTTTCTAACTTTTAAACGGTTAGGCCTAGTAGCATGAAAAAAAAAACAAGAGCAAAAACGTCTTACAATCTTGTAAAATCAAAAATCATCATAAAATACAGGGTGTTCCTTAAAAAATGCATAATCCTATACTGTAAATACGAGCAATCTCTGTTTGTTTGTAAGAGCAATCTCGAGATCCAGCGGAAGGATTTTGCTGAAAGTTTGGGATTAGAGGCTTTTGGGTCAAAAAAATGATTGGTGAAAACCGCTACCTCAGGAAAACTCGTATTTTTCTAAACAACTCATTTGAAAATTTAAAATTTTTAACATTGGGCTTATGGAGTTTAAAATCACTACATATGTTTATTGACTATAATAATAACAGTAATCAGCTGTTTCCTATATTATTTCCATTATCAGCTGATTTCAAGCTTAAAACAATTTTTTTCATTTCTAACCTTTAAGATAGGTTTTTTTGAAGAACGACATCTGTTGAAGTATTTTTATTTCGTACTAGGGGAGACCCCTGCGTGCTTCGCACGCCAACCCCCAATGGAACATTCTAAAAACATACGTTATGTTTTATTTATATAAAGTTGTAGTATTAATAATAACCTCAAAACTAAGATGGTAAATAATGTTAAATGTTCAAACCAAATTATTTCTTATATTTTATAACAGCAGTTAATAATAGTTAAAAGAACCAGCAAAGCTCAGGTCTACACTTTAAAACCCTAACCTAAAAGCTAGAAATACAAAAATAATTGCTTCAAATTTTGAAATCAGCTGTTAATGGAAATATTGAAGCAAACATCTATATTATCTGTTATTTTATTCAATTGGTTGCTATGGTAATAAATGTAAATACAGTGTTGGTTTATCATTCCAGGCCTAACCTAAGATTTTTTCCGACTAAATTTACAAATATTAAAATAAAAAAAGGTTTTTACCGAAATGAATTATAGCCTATGTTACTCAGGGATAGTGTAGCTTTTTATTAGTAATACTATTTTTTCAATCGGTTCAGTAGCGCCAGAGATTACCCCCTACATACAAACAAACAAACAAACAAACTTTACCTCTTTATAATATTAGTATAGATTTCGTAATTAATAAATACGATAAACAGTTCATATGTACTTAAGTTAGAAAAATATTCATATTTATTCAGCATGCGATTTGTATGTATATACAGTTTCCTAAAAAAAAAAATTAAAAAAATACCGAGTAATGCTCGGTTGCCCAGGTACTTTTTACAAATGTCAGAACTACATATTTTTGAATTTCAAAAAAAAACAAGGAAAGATTCCCCATTTAAAGTTTGCTGACAGATTTATACTTTACCGTTTAAATTTGTTATTGGATTTAATACACCCATGTGATATCTTTTACCCTCAGGTTCTTGTGGTCATAAACATTGTAAATATAGTCTACCAGTTTCCCCCCTCCGGAAGGGGGCCAAAACGATAAAAAAAGGTGTATTTTGCTTTAGTTAAAAGGTTAAAATATGATTTAAATCCCTCTCCCGAAACCCCTTTCGCAGGGGGGAAATTGTTAGACTTATCTACAATATTTATGATACAAAAACATCCTACTTTTACATTTAAACTTTAAAACCCCGTTCCCATCCGACCCCCAAAAATTATAGACAGTCAGATATGGCAATAAATAGGTCCTTTTATGCACCAATATATATAGATAAAACTCTGTCAACTTATTTTAAACAACAAACAAAATTAAGGACGTTAAAGGGACTTTTTGAACACACAGTATGTAACAAAGGTTAAAGAGAACCAACAAGATGTTGGCCTATACATAAGCAAAACCTTCACCTGAAACTAGTGATAGAAATAATTTGAAGGTATGAAATCGGTGTTAATGAAATACCACTAAGATAATATATACCGAAACCTATATACCAGTTTAAAAGGTTTAAAGAAAAAAGCTTATTACTGTACCAACACTGAAAATCTAGCATCAGCTGAGCTTTGAGTATTTTAATGGGCCAAACCTATTTTTTACCTGTTTGGATTTTCTTAGAAATTTTAATTAAAAGCTTGAAACAATATACCGGGTGTCCCACGAAGAGGTCCCTATTTTTGAATTAATATATTAGATGCACCGAACACTCTACAAACCTGAAACTCAACAGTCCTAACATACACATATGTAAAAGAAATACACCTGAGTATCAGTTAATTCTGATACATTAGGACAAAATGGCGGGATATCAAAGAAATAGTACCTTTTCGTTAAAATAGTTTTATTTGCTTAAGTGTTACAACATAATTATTGAATTTTAACGATGTTACTAAGCACTAAATAACGTTAGGGAATTAAAGATTTAAGTAACTCATAAATAAATTAAATCTATTTGATCCATAAACTTTATTCAAACTGATGTCCATCGATCGCAATGCACTGATGACAACGAAATAGAAAACAGTCATACGCTTTGCTGAACAACTCTCGAGGCATCAACAACAGTTCCTCTTCGATCAACCTCATTAGTTCATCGTCTGTCGCAATGTTATGGCAATAAACCTTCTCCTTCAAAAAGCCCCACAGAAAAAAGTCACAAACAGTCAAGTCTGGAGACCTTGGGGGCCAGTCCATGAAGCTGCTGCCACGACCTATCCAACGGTTAGGAAGATTTTGGTCCAAAACTGCTTTGGCCACATTAGCATAATGCGGAGGAGCTCCATCCTGTTGGAAATAAACGTCTTTCATCTCAGGCTGAGAAAGATGAGGAACTATGTGATTGCTTAAAACTGATGCATACCTTTCTCCAGTCATTGTTTGTCGGGATATGTCATACGACAAAACACCATCCTTGGTAACAGCAGCCCAAACTGTTATACCTGTTGATTTTAATTTCTCTTCTTGTAAGATATGTGGATTTTTTGTGTTATAGTAATGACAATTATGCCTGTTTACAGTTCCTGTTCGATAAAATGTCGCTTCATATGAAAACACGATTCCTTCATGCCATTTGCTATCTACGTCAGTCTTTTGAATTATTTTCGAACAAAATTCCAATCGTCTGTCAGGATCATCTTCAAGCAGTCCGTGAACTAAATGAGTTTTATAATATTTGTTTTTCTTCTTTTTGGCATACCTTTGGAAAGATGACTTCGGTATCCCTGTAGCAGATTCCACCTTTCTTACTGAATTAGGCGTATTTGGAGATTCCATGAAAGCAGCACATACAATTTCTTCATTTTCTATGTTGGAGGATCTATGGTATATTTTTTGTATTGACCCCGTTTCTAGTAGGATAGTCTTCCACTTACGAATAGATTTCCTTGACGGTGGAACTACACCCGGGTACCTTTCCCTAAAACACCTTATTGCTTCATAATCATTTTCAAAGGCAATAGCCCAAGAACAACATTTCACTTTTTGCTCAGTTGAAAACGGCATGGTACATAAGACACTTAACAATGCAACTTAATAACAAATGCCAATGTTTATTACCAAATATGTTCATTGTTGTGGATACACGCAGTCAGCTGATAGATTTAAAATAGTCTAAACAGCTGTAGCTGTTCCTATTCTAAATAAAAGTAGGTTTACCCTTAAAATACGATTGCTGATTTTGTTGTTTTTTTGTTTTTCCGCCATTTTGTTTGGATCAGTCAGAATTAACTGATACTCAGGAGTATTTCTTTTACATATGTGTTAGTCACGACTGTAGAATTTCAAGTCTGTAGCGCGCTCTATACGTCAGTCATATCAATTCAAAAATAGGGACCTCTTCGTGGGACACCCGGTATATTGAACCAAGGCCGTATCCAGGGGGGGATTAGGAGGTCGGAACCCCCCTCCCCGAAATCCCTTATGTGGATTTTAAAGCTTTTATGGTGTTTTACGTTTTGATTGATTTTGAAGGAACTAGACGGGCTGGCTATAAGGTCGGTTAAGAGGTTGGCGTGCGAAGCACGCACTGCATTGTGTATTGAAAATACTTCCAATACGGGGGTTGGCGTGCAATGCACTGTGGGTCGGAGGCTTCTCATACTGTTCAGTGTCAAGCTCACGTGTGTGTCCTTAGCAGTGAACGTGTTAAAAGGGTTTAACAGGTAGAGTCCCATGTGTATCACATGTACTGCATGCTCGGTGCAACTTAAAACCCAAGTGGTTTTGCATAATTTTTACCCAAATCCCAGACCATTTTTTTTTTTGTACCATTCTCTTTAAATAAGTCAACATTATTATAAAATAGTGATTTAAGCATGATGTGTTTACTTTGTATGGGGGCAAATTGCTGTGATCATATTATTGATACACACGGGTTCTCAATAGAAATGTTTTGTGATCATTTGTGATACACAGCAAATTAATGAAGGTATTTATAGGTTTATAAATTAAACAAACACATTTATTAATACAATGTAGGTATATTATCTTCTTGATTAATATATAAAACTTTATACAAGCCACTTAGTACTGTAAAAATGAATAAAACTCACTAAAATGAAGAAAATGGAACACAAAATATTTTTTTTACACTGTGATATAAAAGAAATGTAACAAAAATAAATTGTGAAGTTATCATTTAAAATAAGACAGTTAATTTCTTTCGAGTTACCAAATTTTATTAGAAAAAAACAATCTGTACTCTGGACATACTGTTTTTACTTGTTTGGCGAACTTTACAGCATAAAAACGACCATATTCTTTTGACATCGACTCGTAACATGATGTACACTGACTTATCGTCTTATTTCTTGACTCTAAAATTTGCTTGGTAGGTGGTTCTTCAGGAATTTCATTGGAGTTGTTAACACATACTAACTTCTCTAAATTTAGTAATTTCAATTTTTCTCTGTTCTACATTAACGTACTAGATGTAGCGTTAACGATACTTGTATTTGTTAGAAGTTCAATACTTGAATTACTAAAATAATTATCCATATAGATATCTTCACTTCTAATATCTTTACCCTCCATTTTCAAACTTCAACAAAACATTCGTGATAAAAACTGCATCTAATGTAAACAATTAATTGTGGAAGGGGGACAGGGTTACCGATAACCACAACCCAAAACAATTTTTTTGTTGATCATAACCCAGGCAATAAAGCTAGGCATGTTAAAAGGCTGAAAACATGCAGCAAATACGATTAATAAAGCCTTGAACATGTCAAAAGTTAGTGAGCAGATTTGATAGACACGGGCTGTAGGGAACATAAAGTGTGCAGCACATGTGATGCACATGGGTTATGAACTAATCTGAGCAAACTTACTCTGGGACTTAACCTGTTAAATTCAAATCCTAGGTCCTGACCTGACTTCCCCCCCCCCCCCCCCCAAGTTTTCCTGGCTACGGCAATGGATTTAAGTATAAATGGACAAATATTTTTTTAATTTTCAGTGAAAAAATTTAAGGAAATTGGATTGTAGGGAATTATTTTAATACCTAAATATATATCACCTTAAAATTTAAAGCAGCTGTTAACAAAATAGAAATTCCACTGAGAAACAGCTTACACAAAAGTTTAGAGGTGATGGAGTAAACAGCTGAGTACGAACAACTTCAATCAGCTGAGCGATAGTTTAAATAGTAAAATACGTAGTTTAAATGGATAAATACGTAGTTTAAATGGATAAATGTAACTTTTTTTTAATTGTTTACAGGCCCAAGTTTGAATATTTTCCCCAAACAACTTGGTTGATACACTTTAGATTTATATACAGGGTGGAACAAAGTTAGTGTTCAAAACTTCGGGAAATTGTTCTATGGGTCAAAATAAATAGAAAAACAAGAATAATAATTTTTTCGAAAAACGCTTCATTTTCCAAATATCCGCCATTTTGTTTCTTGTACTAAATAATTAATATCTAGAGAACGGTTTAACCGATTGAGTCCAAACTTGGCATGAAGTTAACCTACCAATGATTTATTTTGAGAAAAATAAGCGATTATATCCAATCACGCATTTCAAAATGGCGGCTGTTTGAATATTTCAAAAATAAATTACTCAAAGCCCGTACATTTTAACAAAAAATGTCAAGACACCTTTTTTGCAGCCCTTGTGATTCCCTATCGGATGGTGTAAATGTTAAAACAATCGAATGAAGGATAAAGCCAAGTTATGTGTAATAATTGGTTTATTCAACCCGGCATCCTGTACCAACACAGTAATTACTACAATATTGTATGTACATATGCTGTCATTATCTTTAACTTAGCTATTGTTCTTCATCCGATTGTTTTGAAAGTTAAATCATCCGATAGGGAATTAAAAGGGCTACAAAGTACCTTGACATTTTTTTGTTAAAACGTACGGTTTTTGAGTAATTTAGGTCTCACATTTTCAAACAGCCGCCATTTTAAAGCGCATGATTAGATACAATCGCTTATTTTTTTTTTTAAGATAGATCATTGTTAGGTTAAACTTCATGCCAAGTTTGAACTCAATCAGTTAAACCGTTCTCTGGATATTAATTATTTAGTAAAAGAAACAAAATGGCGGATATTTGAAAAATGAAGCGTTTTTGGAAAAAATATTATTCTTTGTTTTCTATTTATTTTGACCCATAGAACCATTTCCCGAAGTTCTTAACACTAACTTTGTTCCACCCTGTATAATACATATTATATGAAAGTACACTTTCTACATAATTTTAATTACCAGTTCAAGTTATATACGTGGATAAAATAATCAAAATGTATCTATCTATCTATATATATATATATATATTTATATATAAAAGAAGCCAACTGACTGATGATTCATAATCAATGAACAACCAAAACTATGATAGCTAGAGCCTGAAAATGTTCAAAGTATCTTTATACCACTATGTAAACGTGCAGTAAGAAAGGATTTTGCTAAGTATTTATTTTAAGGGTTGAAAGTGGTCAAAGTACGGCTGTTCTATAAAACAGTTGATAAAACAGCTGATTTGAATCAAAAGCTTAGGAACACAATTATTCTATGTGTGGACTATTTCATTCTGAACCAACACACGTTTGTTGAATGGATTTACATTCATTACTGGTACCATAGCAACTAACTTAAACAATTTAGAATAAGTTAATTATTTTTCACAACCAACAGCTGTTTAGGTTAGGTTATCAAAATAAAAACAAACACAAACAGAAAATAAACTAAAAAGGCTTACGTACTGCATTATAATTCAAACATCTGGTGTTACATATTACAAATAATTCGACCACGCAGCTGAACCGCTGACGTGAGTTGAGCAAATTTCCAAAATTAAGTTTATAGACCGATATTTTAGGGTTTCGACCAACAATTTGGGAAATAGGTCTATTCACGACGGTGCTGAATAGCTGCAAAATGGTTCGCACGCCATTCCGCATATTGGGAGTATCTTCAATAACACAAAGCATTGCGTGCTTCGCACGCCATTCCACATATTGGGATTGTCTTCAATACACAATACATTGCGTGCTTCGCACGCCATTACACGTAATGGGATTGTCTTCAATACACAAAGCATTGCGTGCTTCGCACGCCATTCCACATATTGGGATTGTCTTCAATACACAATGCATTGCGTGCTTCGCACGCCATTCCACAT
>JAGFPH010012247.1:0-18711 GCA_018207615.1 Philaenus spumarius | reverse complement strand
CCCGGAACAAGGAACAAAATTCTTAGGAAACTCCCTATAAATGATTTTTTCATTATCAATGTAAGATATTGGCGTAATTTCTACCACTCATAATTCAAGTACAATTTTTGAGTTATATACATTTGAAAGGCTATTAAATTTACTGTAATCTTTGCAAAGGTATTTTTGGTACAGTTCCCGGAACAAGGAACAAAATTCATAGGAAACTCCCAGTATTTATTACTAGTTATTCCCGGCTAAGAAAATTCGGTTATAGTAATGCGGCAGTGCTGCTTACGCTTTTTAAAATAATCTGTTTGCATTTGCTTCGACGCGAGTCACCACTGACAGCAAAAAAAATCGATGTTGAGATTTCCATGGAAATATCCGTTTTGTGAGACCCCCAGAGCCCAAAAAAGTTGTTTTTACAAAATGTCTGTCTGTATGTATACAAAGCTAGAGAGAAAACTATTCGATCGATTTCGAACAAATTAGCACCAAACATGTCAATTAGGCCTGTATTGAAGGTTTTTAAAAACAAACCCCTTTTTGGCCAAAAAAAACCCAAAAGCACGCAATGCATTGTGTATTGAAGATAATCCCAATATGCGGATTGGCGTGCGAACCATTTTGCAGATATTCAGTACCGTCGTGAATAGACCTATTTCCCAAATTGTTTTTTGAAACCCTAAAACATAGGCCTGTAAACTTATGGAGATTTACCATAGGCCTGAGATATGGATTGTTGGTGTGGGGTGGTACATACCTAAACACACTTTTGCCTATAATTAAAATTCAAAAACATATAATTAGATAAATTTTATGCAAATCAAAAGTAGAACATTCCTTGCCGTTATTTAGGCAGTTGAATATTTGATCTTTGCGAAGGTTATATGTGTATGTCATCCTACGGCTATAAAAAGAAAAATAGATATGCCAAAATCTAATAATATAGAATACGCGTAGGGAGAGGTCTTATTGTATATTACCCAAAGCCAAACTAACTATGTTTCACAAATGTTTCATATACCAGGCATTTGTTAATGCTTTGCCAACCAATATAAAATCAATTTATGGAGTTAAACCTTTTTTAACAAAATGTAATATCTGGCTTCTTGATAGTGAAAATATTGAAGATCTTTTTTTGTGCGCCTGTTTAGGTCCAAAGTGATTGTTTTTGTTTAGTTGGAGTTAGATAAAGAACTTAGCTGAGATCACTAAATCTTATATATTGATATAAATAATGGCGGTGGCATTGGCCTTCTATTCTACAAATATTTTTTTTTACATTCGTGCTGGTAGACCCAAAAACTGGCTTCGCCAACATGGTTACCTAATTTCCTTAAGTTTTGGAAGCTTGCACAATTAAGTGTAGGAAAAAATTGTACGTAACCAAATTTTCTTTGTAAATATTAATGTATTTAGTTATAAGAGAAAAAATATGTTATTACCGGAATGTATTTTTAGTTTCGTTTATGTATGGTTGTGCATTATGTTAGCGTTGATATTAATTACGCAGGAAATAAATTCTTTATTATTATTATAATTTTTATTAATTAATATAAAATATAGGTACAAAGGCAGTAGCATAAGAGCACAATTTTCACGTAATTTTACTTACCAGCTCAAATTATATAATACTATTGGAAATCCCTGCGTGCTCCGCACGCTAACTCCGTTGGAACCATCTATAGGTCTACACATGATCATGTTATGTTTTCTTTATAATAAAGGTGTAGGATTAATAATAACCCCAAAGCTAAGATGGTAAATAATGTTAAATGTTGAAATCAAATTATTTCATATATTTTATAGCAACAGTTATAATAAAACTTAAAAGAACCAGCAAGGCTCAGGTCTACACTTTAATAAAAACCTAACCTAAAAGTTAGAAATACAAATATTTGCTTCAAAGTGTGAAATTAGGTGTTAATGGAAAAATTAGAGCAAACAGCTGTTTTATCTGTTATTTTATTAAATTGGTTGCTATGGTAATTCATCACTCTAGGCCTAACCAAAGAATTTTTTCCGACTAAATTCACAAATATTGAAATAAAAAATGTTTTTATAAAAATTAATTATAGCCTATGCTACTCAGGGATAGTGTAGCTTTTTTTTAATAGTGAAACTATTTTTTCAATCAGTTCAGTAGTTCTAGATATTACCTCCTACATACAAACAAACAAATTTTACCTCTTTATAGTATTAGTATAGAAGTATAGACTTGAGATCCAGCAATGTTTCACTATTGCATGATGTTAGTGTTTAAATATATACTTAGACTAGCTGACCCGTACGGCGTTGCCCGTGGTGGTTGGTATTTTCAGTATTTTTAACGTAATTGTATTCTTTTTAAGTGTTCAGTCAGTGTGGTATTTGGCTTTTATATATATAGATCTTAAATAATAAAAGCACTATTGTCATAATAATGAAAGATCTGAAATTATTATTTTAGTAAATTTATCCCGCCAAACCCCTCCTAAAATTTCGAAATTTTTCATACCCTTTCTTAGTGAGCACCTATGGCCCTAGAGGAAGCTACATTCCAAATTTCATTCCAATCCGTTCGGTAGTTTTGAAGAAATGTGATTTAATAACTTTGATCCCCCCAAACCCCCATAAAATTTCGAATTTTTTTAAACCCTTTCTTAGCGAGCGCCTATAGCCATACAGGAAGATACATACCAAATTTCATTCCAATCTGTTCGGTAATTTTGGAGAAATCGTGATTTAGTAAATTTTACCCCCAAGCCCCCCTAAAATTTCCAAATTTTTTAAAACCCTATTTTAGTGAACACTTATGCCCTAGAGGAAGATACATGCCAAATTTCATTCCAATCTGTTCGGTAGTTTTGAAGAAATCGTGATTTAATAACTTTGATCCCCCAACCCCCCCCCCCCCCCCCCAAAAATTCAAAATTTCTTCAAACCCTTTCTTAGTAAGCACCTATGGCCCTAGAGGAAGCTACATACCAAATTTCATTTCAATCCGTTCGGTAGTTTTTGAGAAATCGTGATGAGTGAGTGAATGGTATTTCGCTTTTATAAATTAACAAACAAGTTTCAGTGAGTGAATTGAAAATTTTATTTTTAAGTGACATGTGGTTAAATAGCATACTTCACAACTAGTGGGAGAAGTGTGAATTTTCCTGGTGCGAGTCGTATTTAAATTGCGGAGCAATTTAAAGAGAACGAGCATCTGAAAATAACATTTTCCCACGAGTTTTGAACACTATTTTTCACGATATTACATCCAAACGTTATTTGATACAACAGCAAAAAATATGATTATTACAAATTGAAAAGTTTATTTACTCTTATTTACTACAAACAAACAAACAAATTATGTTTTTACAAAATCAAAATGTTACTTCATTGAATAACAAATAGGATTAGGCCTATATTTAACAAAAAATTTAATGACGTAACAATATTCAAACGATGGAGTAGATGTTCAAACACAAAACACTATGTTTTAAACAGATGGGCATTATTTCAATATTGCATTGTTGTAATCAGCTGATTTATCCTCACTAGTGCGGATATGACGAACTTTACCTGGCAATATACGCAATAGTAAAGCAACTGATATTCCAGTAGTATCGTGAAAATAAGATTTCTATGATCAGGGCAGGTGGTAGAGAGCGTATTAAACAAATGGGTGTTTAATGTTAATGTTATTTATTTTATATGGGTGGTTATAACATTTTAATTATTATTTATTGTTAAGGGCAGTTGTACCATTGCATTACCCCGACTTAAGTAATCAAGTTGCAAATGCCTTTTTATATCACTTAACAATAACATTACACAAATTTAGCTTTATATGTTGTAGAAAGTTAGTGCAATTTATTTTTATTGTATAGTGGTAGCTACCCCATTTTAATCTATTTGACTGTAGTGACCATATTCTCTAAACAATCCTGGTACTAGTATGTGGAAATTGTGAAATTTTTAGTGAAATCAGTAGTGTAGTTTTTGAGCATTTAGAAAAAGTAAGTTTATGCATCATTATTTAATTTTAACTACCCCATTTCATCCCTTTGACTTAAGGAATCGAATTTTAAATGTTTTTTTATATCTGAAATATTGTACAATTTGAGTTGTATAGCTTGTAGGAAGTTAGTTCAATTTATATTTATTTATTACTAGTGGGCCCAGCAATGCTTCGCTATTGCCTGGTTTAATTTAAAGGGTAGGCGATGATAACCACCTAGGTTTTTCGCCTTTAAAAACCAAAAAAAAAAAAAAAAAATTAATTTAAAGGGTAGTTATTCCATTCCATTACATTGACTTAAGTAATCGAATTGCAAAATGATTTTTATGCCACTTAAGAATATACTACACAAATTTAGATTTTGTAAACCTTTAGGAATATAGATAATACAGTAAACCTTTTGTTTGTTTGTACAAACAAACAAAAAACTGATAGTTGTTAAGAATTGTAAAAAACCTGATTTTAAATTAGCCCAATTGGTTGCAAATAAACGTGTTTAGATTCATTGTAGGCCTAACCTAAAAATATGTTCAGTTTTTGATTCAATTTAGCTGTTTTATATATAATATGTAACAACCAATGTTTGAATTAAATTAAAATATAGTAAGCATTAGTTGATTTTTGTTTTTGTTTGCTTTATGTTGGTCAATCTAACCTAAAAAGGTGTTAGTTTTGAAGAATAATAAACTTTTAAGTGAAGTTGCTACGGCAATTATTTAAACAAACATGACGTTTTGCTATATGCCTTTTATACGAACAGCTGTTTTTGTGCACTATGGTCTTGAGTCCATACAAAAAGAGGCTGTTTAGTTTTTTTCCAAATTTGAAACTTTTTCGGGAAACTTCAAATTTTTCTTTATATAAAAACCTAGTTCGGACTATTACGAACACTTTAAAACAAAAAATAGCCAAATTGGTCCAGCCGTTCGCAAGTGATGCGCTTACAAGCGAATAGCAATTCATTTTTACTTTCTCCACCCTATACGTAGTATATGGAGAAAGTATTGTTTTCGTAAAAATGTTCGAATTTGAATTTTCAGTTGAATTATCTGTTTTGGTAATCCCAGAACCCCAAAAAATGGTTTAGTGCAATTATCTGTGTTGGTGCTCCCTGAACCCAAAAATATTTTTAGTGGAATTTTTTGTTTTGGTGCTCCCTGAACCCAAAAAAGTGTTTTTAGAGTGGTGTCTGTCTGTCAGTCTGTCAGTATGTATACACGACCAGAGAGGACACTATTGGTCCGATTTTCATGAAATTTGGTATGTAGGTACTAAACCCTAATATCTCCAGGCTTTTTTTTCATTTTTTTGAACTTTTAATTTTTAAGGGTAATTTACCCCTAAAAACCCATAAAAAACGACAAAAATGCTAATTTCTCAAAAACGGCTCTAACGATTTTGATCAAATTTTCAGTATTTATAGTGCTTAAGATGCCAAACAAAATGACACCACCCGCTTTTATCAAAACTTCGGCGTTTTATAATTATGGGGAAATGTTTAAAAATAAACAAGTTTATGTTGTCAATATAGCATCGCGGCGGCGTGGCGGTCGCACGGGGTAGCACCATGGTAACGATCACGGCCAGTAATTCAAAGGTCGCGCGATCGAATCCCGCCTAGGACAATAATTTTTTTATACGATTGACGTAGGTAGAATATTATTTTTTTGTTTTGTTCTAAAAAGTAATAAATAAAATGATTGAAAACAATATTATTTTGACTACAGTAAGTTGGGAGAAAGTTTGTGTCAGTTAACTGATACCGTTTATTATTATATAGATTTGCAGCAATCCGTTTTCAACCCCATAGATTGTAGTAATTGTAATGTCTACACACTCCTGACATTAATATGGATAATATGTTAAATTTTTAGTAAAATGTCGAACATTATTTTTGTATATAATATATATTATGCTTTCACTGCTGTATTTTTTATGATTTTTAGGTGAATGTCCTAAATCTATTTCTATGAGTATTAAAATTTAACCCTAAAATAACATTTTCATTATTACTTTGTAAATCTTATATTAGCATGTACACTTTATTTAAACTAATGCACCGATACGAATTACCTTATTTCTATAGTCTTACAATAAATAGGACCAATAGAAGTGGAGCAAATAGTCTATAAAATTACTTACTTTTATTTTCCAAATCTGAAATGTTTGAAGTATCAGGGGAAGCCAGCCGTACGTCCGAAGCCCCCGTTTGGCCCGATGCCTGCTCGCACAAGTCACTCAAAAGATTTAACCCTTCTTCGAAATTAAATTGTTCGTAAAGTTCGAAATTTTGATTACCATTTAACTGCGCGCATTCGTTTTGGTATTTCGTAGTTTTTCGAAAAGACGTATCTGAACACGGGTCACACGATTCCGTCGGGCCGTTATCGAACGCGCGAATGGATCCGTCGAAACCATCGACTTTCTGTACACCGGGTTTTACCTTTTGAAGGCCGAATTGTTTTTGTAATTCGTTGATATCGATGTATTCGCAGTCGAGTGAAGACGACGGCGACGGGTAGAAATGTGTATTTGTGTAGCAATTTTTAAAAGCGGAATTTTGGAATTCCGGATTCGTTTGAGGAAAACCGTTGAATTCAAAGTAAAATTGTTGATTATTGAAGCAGTTAAAGTCGTACGCGTAGTTTGAATCCTCCATTGTTATTAATACAAAACACTTCGAACCACAGGTTTTGTAAAGTTTTTACGTCACATAAAATAAAACTGAACACTTTGAAACGTCTTTGTCTGTCCGCAGTATTGGTCGTACTGGAGTTTTGCCGGGTCAGTCTTTGAAGAATGAATGGGATGGGCGTTCAACCAATGAGAAGGCTGTCATTTCGTAACGGTTGACCAATGAGAACTATTCTCTCGAAAGGCTACTTTTTATCTCACTTTCGTGAAGATGGATAGATTACAATATAATGTATACAGCCTGTGGAATAAATAGGGTTGTTAAATCTTGAACTCTAAACATTTTGAAAAATAGGTGCCATTCACCATTCTCCAAAATTATGGTCAACAAAATTATTTACAAAAAGTTAACATTTATTATGGGGTTATTATACAAATTATATCTGTTAGGATCCATGAAATAAGTTTGAGTACAATTTTCTGCCAATCCTAACGTAACACTTTCACTAAAGTTTGTCGACGCGTTTCGGAATTCCTCCATTATCGAGACCTATTTCAGTACTCGAGTAGGGGGGGGGGGGGGCTTTTAAGACACCTGGTATACACATAATGTTTGTTTTATGCACATCTATTGAACAGAACGTTTCGAATGATATAAACTTAATTCCACTTCTTTTATAATAAATACTAAAAAAGGTACTACAAATTTCCATGTTCACGTGTTAATATAATGATGTAGGTCTAACATTTTTTGGGCTTTTTTAGTTTTAGGGTTTACGACCCAATTAATACACAAATCTTGAGATTCATTTTGCTAATACATTTAGGACATTTTTACTAATACAACTTTACTGAAGCAGCCGCCCTAGGGAGGTTTTTTTACCTACTGTAGTAATAAATACACTAGCTGGCCGATCCGGCTTTGCACGGATAGACAAATCAAAGTTAAATGTATAAAAAAAATATGATTATAACATTAAATGTGTTACACTATGTATTTCTTATGGGAATCTTTAGTAACTTTGACCCCAAACCCAAATTTTTTGAAAACATTTCTTAGAGAGAGCACCTATGGCTCTAGAGTAAGCTATATACCAAATTTCGTTCCAATCCATTTTGTGGTTTTGGAGAAATCGAGACTTAGTAACTTTGACCCCCCCAAACGCCCCTAAGATTTCAAATTTTTTGAAACCCTTTTTTAGTGAGCACCTATGGTCCTAGAGGAAGCTACATACCAATTTTAGTTCCAATCCGTTCTGTAGTTTTTGAGAAATCGTGATCAGTGAGTCAGTGGATTTAGCTTTTATATATATATAGATTAACGATTGGCTTTGGGAGTAATCTGGACTTCTATATGAGCCTGTATAAGGATTTTTTTATTCCAAAATTAACAGTACTTAACCTTTTAAAAAATGAGAATATTTGATCACAACACATGTTGTGTCGAAAATGTTTATTGCAGTTTCCAAATATGTTTTAGAGGTTTACCTATAAAAGTTATCATTCGGTAGCTGTTGACACCGACTTCGCTCAGGTTAAGACTCTGCTGAACTAATAAGACTTAAAACTATGTTGCCAATGTTTAAAAAAATATCATGCGTGGCACAATTTAAAAAAAGTGCGTGAACATAAATATACGACCTGGTTTATCAAGTACTCTGTTTAAACTTAAGTTGAAAAATGTTTATTATTTTAAGAAAAAAATCTCTCTAATCAAATATTAACTAAATCGGGAAAAGGATGAATAATTGAACATAAATTAACTTCAAAATCGATTGAGAACAATTATTACAATATAAATTAATTATACAGAAAACGTTATAGTTGATTATTTAAATCCACAAATAATAAATACAGTTTTTAGTCCATTTAAGTTTGTTTTATTCATAATTTATCACAATATGTAGGCTATATATATTATATAGGCCAAGTTATTGTTTTCATTTACCAAAATATGTGGAGAAAACATAATCATTACTGTAAAAAAAGAGAGTTTTTTTACTATTTTTAATGCAAGGTGTTATAAAAGATGGGTGTTATAAAGGAATTCCCTAAAATTTCTTATGGTCTGAAATAGACACCAGAAATTTACCTTCCTAGAATAGTTTGGGCGTTGCTCTTATTCGCCCAATTTTGGGGGCTTACTCAAAATTTTAAAAACATAAATAATTTTCAAAAATGGAAACTCGCATCTTGCGACGATTTTAATTTAAGTACAGTACATAAAAAAGGTTGTACCTAAAACAAAAAAATGCACTTATAATATATAAAGATGAAATCAAAATGTAATTCCATAATTTTTTATAATAATTACTTTTTTAAATTTAAAACAAACCGCACGAAAATCGGAACGGTAGATCTCCAGAAATAGGTATCTATAGGTTCACCAAACGTTTAAGGCTGAATTACTATACTCTCTAAATTATTATGGTGTTGACAAATCCAGTTACGCTTGAATGCAAGTATTTACTTCTTAACGTGTTTATTTTATAGTTGGCTAATGAGGACGGAGAGCAGCGTTAGTTATATTAGGCTGAAAGCCCTGCAACTTTGTTGGCGGTTCAAAACGAACTAGTTTAACCACTACGCCGCCCTGTTCCCGTATACAATAAGGTACACGTTTCATCTGAATTGGATATGAAGTTAATGAAATCATTATTAACAAACATACAAAGAAATCTGCCTTAAGTTAATTTCATCTGAAATAATCAGTAAAATATAATTATTCTAAAAACTAAAGTAATTCAATTTGTATCCTTAGAAATGGTAGAAGATTCTAATCAACTTTGGGTTTAAACAAAAATTTAAGGAATAAAGACTACATCAAATGAATGAATTATTGGCTTGCATCTGGCTATGGACGAGGGTCACACTAAGGACAGGAAGCAGTGCGGTCAGGGAAGCTATATATATAGTGACTTTATGCTTTACCGCCTCAACGATTGTCCTAGAAGTCCGTGAAACTCTAAAGAATGCAGATACAGTATATATACATAAGAAAATATTTAATAAGTATGATTATTAAAATTAGAAGAAAAGAAAGAATTTACATATCAAACAAAAAATACAAACGTTTAGTAATAAAATAGTATTACAGAACTAATATAATTTTAAAAAATACAACCCCAAACGAAAAATGGTCATAATAAAAAACAAAAAAGTGAATAAAAACCAAAACAATAATATTAGACCTAACAAAATAAGAACAAAAAAAATCTAAGAGAGATGAACCAAAATAAACCAAAATACAAACTATAAAAAAAATACAAAATCAGAATTAACCAAACGAAAAGCAAAATAAGCCTACCAAAAATACAAAAAACCATGTCGGAAAAGAAAATAATATAAGCGAAACAAGCAAAAAAAAAAAAAAAACAACATATTTTGTTGGTAAAAATAATAAAATTACAAAACACAACAGAAATAATATTAAGAGTTTATAACAATAGATATGAATCAACTGAAATAAATATAAATATTATAAAAACAAGATTAATGAACAAATTAATGATTGGTACTAAGACAAAATATATGCGGACCAAAATAGAAGAAAGTGTAGTTAGTGAGAAAGAGAGTAAACACGAATGAAACACTAAAAGGGAAAATATATGGGAAACAACTAGAGAAGAGCTCAAAACTAAAATAAAAGCAAATGCAAGAACAAATTGTAAATATTTCAGAGTCTACAATAATATGTTTTCATTTGTTTCCCGCGATTGTAGGTGAAAGTGGCAAGAGCAGGGTTGTCAGCGGAGCTCTCTAGTGTTCAAATAATACAGATGCTCTAGTGTTCCCATTCTCAATACTTATTGCTTAGTCCTTTTTGAGAAATGTTTCTATTGGTAAGTAATTCGACAACGTTTGATTAGCTGTTAGAGCTAAATTCAAAACACATTTTGATAGGATGTAAGTCTCATTTTATTAGCGAATTTCCATACGAAAAATGAGCTATTGCAGTGGCCTTTATGGTAAGACCCAAGGTCGGAGTAGCAAATGAGCACAGATCATGGTCCCCAGAACACGTTTTGGGGTGTCATTAAAAATCATATCTGTATATATAAAAGCCAAAACCCACTGACTCACTGACTCACTGACTCATTGACTCACTGACTCACTGACTCACTCATCACGATTTCTCAAAAACTACAGAACGGATTGGAATGAAATTTGGTATGTAGCTTCCTCTAGGGCCATAGGTGCTCAATAAGAAAGGGTTTGAAAAAATTCGAAATTTTAGGGAGGTTTGGGGGGATCAAAGTTATTAAATCACGATTTCTTCAAAACTACCGAACGGATCGAAATTAATTTGGTACGTAGCTTCCTCTAGGGCCATAGGTGCTAAATAAGAAAGGTTTTCAAAAAATTCGAAATCTTAGAGGGGGTTTGGGGTCAAAGTTACTAAATAACGTACGTTTTCCAAAACTACCAAACGGATTGGAACGAAAATTGGTATGTAGCTTCCTCTAGGGCCATAGGTGCTCACTAAGAGAGTGTTTAAAAAATTCGAAATTTTAGGGGGGCTTGGGGGGTCAAAGTTACTAAATCACGATTTCTCTAAAACTAATGAACTGATTGGAATGAAATTTTGTATGTAGCTTCCTCTAGGGTCATAGGTGCTCACTAAGAAAGGGTTTGAAAAAATTCGAAATTTTAGGGAGGTTTGGAGGGATCAAAGTTATTAAATCACAATTTCTTCAAAACTACCAAACGGATCGAAATTAAATTTGGTACGTAGCTTCCTCTAGGGCCATAGGTGTTAAATAAGAAAGGTTTTCAAAAAATTCGAAATCTTAGAGGGGGTTTGGGGTCAAAGTTACTAAATCACGAACGTTTTCCAAAACTACCAAACGGATTGGAACGAAAATTGGTATGTAGCTTCCTCTAGGGCCATAGGTGCTAAATAAGAGAGTGTTTAAAAAATTCGAAATTTTAGGGGGCCCTTGGGGGGGTCAAAGTTACTAAATCACGATTTCTCTAAAACTACTGAACTGATTGGAAAGAAATGTGGTGTGTAGCTTCATCTAGGGCCGTAGGTGCTGGTTAAGAAAGGGTTTAAAAAATGCAAAATCTTAGGGGGGTTTGGGTGGGTCAAATTTCCTAAATCAAGACCTCTCCGAAACTACCAAACGGATTGGAAAAATCAATGTCAGGGTTTCACTACAACTGCAACATCGATTATCACAAAGACAAAATTAAACTAGGTCCTATGACGACATGTAAATAGTGTACAGCTATGAAGTGGTATAACTGACATGATTTAGAACCTACGATTCATATCTTTATGACACACAAAATTACCACAATTTGTCGCATTTATTTTACCAATATAATTATGCAATAGCGAAGCATTGCCGGGTCAGCTAGTATATATATACACTCTAGCGGCCGCATTTTAAGTCCGATTTGGTTCAAATTTCGTACACATGTTGGTTGTCTACGTCGCTCGGGCGAGTTCGTTAGCCGAAAAAATCCAACAACCAAAAGCACGTTTTTGACCGGAAGTAACTATTTTTTGAGATTTTTCCTACGAGGATGAATTAGTTTTTTGAGTTTTTTCTACAAATATAAATTTACGATGTTATTCTTCACATTTTTTTTATTTTACGCGACCTTATAGCTCGCTTGGTTCCCCCAAAATCGATCGAAACTTAAAATACCATAGGAGTACGGTTCAAAGCCATGTGGTGGATTCTACCGCGGGGTTGGCGTGCGAAGCACGCAATGCATTGTGCATTGAAGATACTCCCAATACGGGGGTTGGTGTGTGAAGCATGCATTGCATTGTGTATTGAAGATACTCCCAATATGCGGAATGGCGTGCGAAGCACGCAATGCTTTGTGTATTGAAGATACTCCCAATATGCGGAATGGCGTGCGAACCATTTTGCAGCTTTTCAGCACCGTCGGGAATAGACCTATTTCCCAAATTGTTGGTTGAAACCCTAAAACATATGCCTATAAACTTAATTTTGGAAATTTGCTCAACTCACGTCAGCGGTTCAGCTGCGTGGTCGAATTATTTTATTTGTATTAGATATTTACCTAACACGAGCAAGTGTACGTCTGTTACATCAAGGCGTAACCATGGCAACAAATTTTGTCTCGACCGGGCGCCAAGCAGTCTGGATCCTATCTCACTGAGAGTCACCCTTATTCCTAAGGGACGATGGTTGTTACAGCTGGGTCAGTAGTCCTATATCAATCTGTGATATCTCATTTACACCCCCGAGTCATCCCTTGTAAACATCCTGCAAAGGAAACTTTCAGGAAAACAAAAACATCCCTAATCTAAGATCTAGTTGGATAATGTTTTTCGTATCTTAAAAATACCAACTGAAAAATGTTATATTGAAAGTGTAGTCATAGTTATGTCTAATGTTTAGTAACAAAACATTACTATTCGGACTCTAAAAAAGACTATAAATGTACACGATAAAAAACCACAACTACAACGAGACATTGACGGAACCAGGGGGGCTGTGGGGGTTGCAGCCCCCCTTTGGGTTATTATATTTTTGTTTAATCGTCTAAGTGACAGACTGCTCAATTGAGTAGTCTCAGACAACACAACATGTATCGAATATTTCACCCACTAAATGTTATCAAATCTCAATAAAACAAAAACCATTGGAAAGGAAAGGTTTTACACTTTAATTTTTGTATTTACAAATTTCTTCTAAAAAGTATAACTTATTTACATATGCAGGAGTGCCCATTCCCCCCAAAGCCTATGGCGCAAATCCCCCCCAAAACCTGCCTGTGGGTTCCCTCTCCCAAATAAAGTAGACGTTTTATTCATTTTAGCAAAAGGAAAAAAAACATAATTAGGCCTACGCATAATAAAATTGTTTTTTTTTTCTTTCTTAAAAGTGTTATTTTATTCTCTGAAAATCTGAAAACAACCGATTAGGTAACTTAAAGTTTACAGTTAAATCCAATAACTTATTAAAGTTTTTCATAAAAATATGTTTATGGAAAAAAGGAGGCTCTATGTAATTTATAAAATAATACAAATACACAAATTCAGTAAGATTTATTAACAAAAACAACACATTACTACTTTTGAAAGTACTGTAGCAGAAGACATCATAATATTAAATTAGTTCTTTAAGCCCTAATGCTTGGTGAAAAAGAATTCCTTGTTATTGGTGGTAATCGTATGTAATGTAATATGTTAAAGTATTAAACTAGCTATTCGAATTCAATAAAAAAAGTAATATATAGTTGAAAAATACGAAAATAAATTTACATTCATTGATAATAATTAAGAAAATGTTGTAAGAAAATAACAATAAAAAACTACAATACATTTTGAAGACCAGTAGTAGTAGCATTGAAGAAACAATATAGTGTTGTTTCTTCAATGGTAGTAGGTACACAACCGATTTGGAAGAATACAAAAACATAATACAAATAAATGATATTTCATGCAACACAAAATTAAGTGAGAATAAAATTGTTTTCACCACACTGCGATGTTTTCAGCTATTTTCGGAACGTCATTTGGAGGCCGAAAGTAGCTCTTTTCTGCCCTAGGGCCGTAAAGTCAGCTGTTCGTTTTTTCAATTAAAATATGAACGTATATCTCAACACAATTTCGTTATGAAATAGGTCCATATGGCAAATGATTCAATAGGTATTGCCGACAGACTAGTGGCACACACATAATTGTTATTTTCACCGTTGCCTATCAAAACTGTACCTTTAACTTTTATGTCAATAAAGACTAAAGATTAAAATATAAGTTAAGTTTTGTTTTTAAATGTTAGGCTGTTTTCAAACTAAACTGAGGTAAAACTGTACTTTCCATAGCTAGCTAGTTTATAACCTCAAAGTTTCATTTTCATGTGTGCTAAATAAATATTCTTTTTTAATTTTATATAGTGTTTATTTTATTGTGTAGTGTGGTGAAAAATAGCGTTCGCACCACGGCCGAAAGGGTTTTGCAGCTCTCGATCGTTTCAAGTTCTCGACTCCGTCTCGAACTTGAAACACGATCTCAAGCCTGCAAAACCTCATTTTCGGCCCTAGGTGCGAAATATACTATTTAATATTATTTTGATAAAATTAGACATTGATTGAAAAGTAGTTACAAAGTGTAAGTATTGGGGTAAACACGAATACCCTAAATTAAGATTTTTAAATAAATAACAAAAAATAACTAATAATAATAATAATTAATAATATCAAATAGATTTCAAAAGAACTTAATGGAATAAAACTAACAGGCCAGACGCGTTAGATGTAAAGGTACGTTGTGATTGAGCGACTGGTGCGAAAAATCGCGGGCGCCTGCTTTGCACTGTTCAAAATGGTCTTGTTGTCTTGTTATGAATAATCGCTTCAATAACAACAGTCTGATGGCGATCATCGCTCCGCGATTATCTTCCAGCGATAATAGCAGGGCTATGATCCAGGTCAAATTTCATCGAACAAGATATCACTGAACGAAATCATATGTTGTCACAAAAATTTTCAAGTGTGATCTTTCAAAATTTCAAATGGTCCAATCAAAGGAAAAAACGAACACATCTACGAAGAAGCAAGACAACACCCAAATAAAATAAAAAACGAAAACAAACACTGAAATGGAGAGGAAAGAGAAAATACCGTTAGTTCAACCCTCCTAATATCACGGCTTACCATCTGAATATACACATACTTTTATATCCAGATAAGAAGTGGATTCAAGAGCTTACGGATGGACAGCCAAATCACAAATCAATTACATACCGTAACGTCGAAGACAACCAAATAATAGCACATGTAATACAGGGTTTAAGACCTGAAATTTGCGAACATATAATAACAATGGAGAATAGAACACTAGACCAAAGAATCTAAGGAAAATTGAACAACTTTTTCCAAAAAAAAAACCTAAATCACCAAAGAATACTTAAGAATTGCGGAAAACCACAATAGCACGGGAACTAGACAATTTGAAACCATTAAAACCATGACAGAAAAATAGAGCAACTTACAGAAATTGTACACACAATAGGGTTAAATATACAACAGAAAGGTTATAAAAAAAACACATTTCAAATAAACGGTACCTGAAACTGCCACATACTTTCTCACAAACATATTTAAACTATTAAACAGATTCACAGTGACTTCATTTTTGTACGAGGGGTAGGAGAGGTGATTTTAAACTAGGAGATTAACTAATAAATATTATTATTATTAGCTAGAGATAAAAACTATTGGATCGATTTCGAACAAATTTGCACCAAACACGTCAATTAGGCCTGTATAGATGCACGAAAAAAGGTTTTGAAAATTTTTGAAAAACAACCCACTTTTTGGCCAAAAACCCCTAAAAATCAGTTATTATTATTATTAGCTTAACAAGAATTTTTAGAATGATACGGTTTTCTACATGTGGTAGGGTACCTTAAGAGCTGCAAATAAGCCAAATTTGATCAAAATTGTTAGAGCCGTTTTTTTATAAAAAAATACCCTAACTGATTTTTTAGGGGTTTTTTGGCCAAAAAAGGGGGTTGTTTTTCAAAATTTTTCAAACCCGTTTTTCGTGCATCTATACAGACCTACTTGACATGTCTGGTGCACATTTTTTTGAAATCGATCGAATAGTTTTCGCTCTAGCTTTGTATACATTCAGACAGACAGACATTTTATAAAAACCACTTTTTTGAACTCAAGGGTCAAAAAATGAATATAAGACCAACAATGTTCAAAACAATGTAGGACAAAACTACACAATATGTAAAATAAATAAATATTAATTAAAGTGATTTCCATCCAAAAAGAAACAAGCAATACATAAGTCAATAAAACTGTTTTGTATTAAAAATTAGTTTAAAAAAAGTGAATAGTAATACTACTTTCAATGGATTTTTTTATGATTTGAACAGAAGTTTTTTTCTTTGATTAGACGATAAGACAAACTTGTTCATTCACTTCCGCTCATTTAAAAATTATGAATTTGTTATCGTTTTAAAGCTTACTAAACGTAGTTTATAACGATGTAAATTTGATATTGAAGTTAGAAAATAGCCAACCTTTAACCCTATTTGAATTTAGACGAATATTTCTAATAATATGCAAATTATTTTTAATAATAACTTTTTCTACACTACCTATATTTGTATGTAGTGGGAAAGTTTTTTTACTATTTATTTCACTTCATTTTCGAAATCACCAATCTAAAGAGCATAAAATGAATTTAATTCGGTATAGTAATTTCATATTTGTATCGTTAAACTCATACTGTTGGAAAGCACGTTTCATACAGAAACCAAAAATATACACTTTGTAAGACATTTGTTGATGATTTATGCGCAAACGCAGTTTGGACGAAAGGCTGCATTTTTAATTTGAGCCGTGACGTCATCTGATGAAATGCGCTGAACCCATCCAAAACTCGTCTTTCTGAGTCAATAATACGGCACTTTCACACGAATAATTGGAGATTTTTAACACATAGAAACAACAGATTATCTCCTAGTTTCTTGGGGGGAATCGTCAAATCTTCATATTTTATATTGATTTTAATCAGGAACATATGAAAATTCCCCCCCCCCCAACTGTGAAAACCACCCAAAAAATTGATTCCCCCCCCAAAAATTCTGATGGCGCAACTTGCGCCATCAATCGTCGTAAAATTGTAGTTGCCTAAATCAATATCGATTCCGAGCTAGAAAGCATAAGGAAACGACTCAAACTCGTCACTTTTTAAAGACACATAATCGTTAGACAGACTTGTTTTGAGGAGAAGATAAGGACACCATTGGATTTGTCAAAATTTTAACTTTCTACCACGATCTTCTAATCATTCGTCACTCTTATAGTTTCTTAGATATGAATTTGTCTGTAAACCCTTGCCATTGGACAGTTTTCAAAAAATGAGAAAGCACATTTTGCAATCGATGTATCTATTACAAATCTATATGCAGTATTCGTATAATAATTTTTATATCGATTTGAAGTGCAAGTTCTATATTTTCGTTTAATGTAAGAAAAACCTGGTTTAGTGTTCCGAACTATTCGGGTATTTCAGTGAAATATGTAGGCCTACATTTTCTACGTCCTGGGCGCGTTAGCCGTTACCTTTTCCTGTCTGGCTGGAACTATATACTATACGTTTGTGAGAATTTTGTTTATTTGTTGTAATTTAGTGAAATAAGTTTTTAGAATAAATCTATTGAACATTTTCAAGTATACAGTTCAATTCTGTGGTTTAATCTCTACAATTTGTTATAATAAAACTTTATTTTTGGGTAAAGCATGTAATCCTTAATTCCTATTCAAAATGGGTGATCGTGAAATATTCTAAAAAGACGTTTTCAAGCACTGTATTCCAAAAAATTATTCTATGTTGTAAATGTATCCAAATCCCTCTCTGAATTGGGTCTGAATTTAGCTTCATATAGTTAACTTCATTTTCGGGCTAATAAGAAGTATTTTTTTAAATCAATGTATTAATGTTGTAATGTAGTCTTAATTAATTGTGGAGATGCGACGGAGCCTTAAATATTTGCGGAGATGCTACGTAGCCTTAAATATTTGTGGAGATGCGACGGAGCCTTAAATAATTGCGGGAATGCGGCGTAGCCTTAAATATTTTCGGAGATGCGACGGAGCCTTAAGGGTCGGCTCTAGCTGTCGGCCATGTTGGCTGACACTCCATAAGACCAATGTTAAATTAAAATCCAAATTTTTCCTTTATTTTTGATGGGATAATTATGAACGATATGTCATTTTAAAGCTATGGCCAATATGCATGCAAATGGCTTTTCCAAAACTAAGAAACACATTTTGTTTCATATTTATTAACAATTTAAAACATTGATTTTTAATATTTTTTTTATGTTGTCACTATTAATTATAGCGAAAAACTACCAAGCCATTCGCATGAAGAATTTCGTCCTCAAGAGTTTGGTATTTTTTTAAAAACGCTATTTGAACAATTGCGTTTTTTAAATGGATTTAGGCTGAGCAATGTCCGTGTAACGTACTGCCGCTATAGGGTGATATTAAATATTTTTTTACGTTGTAAATATTAATTATAGTGAAAAATTACCAAGCCATTCGGATGAAGAATTTTGTCCCCAAGAGTTTGGTATTTAAAAAAAAAA
>JAGFPH010012246.1:0-31039 GCA_018207615.1 Philaenus spumarius | reverse complement strand
CAGTAAAACTTAATATATTATTTTTATTTTTGTAACCATAAGTTACATACTGCATCAAGCATCCGTTGAAAAGGATACCTGGTCCGTCAGAATGAAGGAAGGATTAGATACAACAGATAGGCACTAGTAGTGTTGTTGCCACATGCCAGTTGCGTTCATCCATTTTCTCCTCCCCGTTTACACTATCTCGAAGGAATTTTATTCTTTTCTCGATCTTTTTTCAAGACAATGCGGTACTAACGGACAGGATGACGGACAGTTTGAACAACCTATCTCTTCCCTTCAGTTTTTAGGGGAAAACAGAATCGTAACGCAATGGAAGGAAAAAACGGATGGTGTAAACCTACACTAAGGCGAGGTCAAGAGCATTTGCACTCAAGAGCACGTCTACTAGTGGTATGAGTTCAGTTTGAGCTTTCATCTCCTCCTCGCTTTCCTCCGAGCCGATCAACGCTGTATAGAACTGTCACTATTAGATGTCCCCGCACTTAAAACAAGTCACCTTTTTGTTATATAAGAACAATCGTACAAACATTTGAAGTATCTAAAATAAAATTCGAATTAAACATGATTTTTTACCATTGTTTTAATGCAGAATTCTAGGGACTGGACAAAAATTCAAATTATCCAAAGTATCGAATTATAGAAGTGCAAATTATCCAGGTTTGATTGTATATGTATTTTTTTTTTAGTTTCCAGATTTATTTACAATTTGAACCACAGGACATTAAGTAAATTTACCCATAACATGTACGAATAATATATTCAATGATACAAACAACATAAAAACTATACAAATTACATAAAAACAATATAATGTTGCTACATAGTATGAACGATATGACAAAATGTCATCCTAGTCATCAGCCAGCTCATTTGGTATTCTCCTTAGTCTTCTTGTTGTTGGTTTCATCTTTAAAAATCTTAGCCAAAACATTTGGATGAGATGATATTCGTTTTTGATAACTAGTACTGTTTTTAAAAATTTCTTCTACAATAGAAATCATCATCATTTTAATCATTTTGAGTTCATGATGGATAACTTTATTGGTTGTTATTTAAGATCAGTTCTGACTGGATGTGTTGTAATATTTCAATATTGTATTTAACAGCAGAGCCTCAAAGTTGAATCCTATGTATCAACTATTGGTATCAGAATTGACTTTTACAACAGTCAACCGAGATTTTAGATCAATGTCCAATTAGCTAAATACATCTTCTTCAGTGTTTAAGGCCTAGTTGTTTCTGTTTAGTAAAGGAATGTTTTGCCAACATTTGAATTACATATTTTTACAGTTATTCTGATTGGTTACTAATTCATCTATTTCAGTCCCCAATTTCAACGAGGTAAAATCCTATGGTTTTATGTATAGATTGCTGGTAACGTTTGATTCAATAACCGTAGGGCTGCGCTATACGACTTAACACTTTGAACCCTGACCCTTAACGCATTGTCGTGCGTAGCTACCTGGGGGTTTTGGTAGAATTAAAAAAAAATTCTGTTACCTTATTTAAAAGTATAACATATTATATATCATTTTAAAGGCAAAAGAATAAGCTTTAAGTAAATGTAAATACTTCAAAGGTTTATTAAAAATACAAAATGGTAACAAATTATGAAAAATGATGAAAAATTGTAAAAAAATAGCTACATAGTCCTTTAGTTTACACTTTATTACAAACACTTAATTTACACTTTACAAACACTAAAAAACCACTTACGAACTATAAACTTTGCATCAATAAAATACCACTAATAAATAAAAAAAACTTACAACACAATCAGAACTAATGGAAATACACATCGTCATCGAGTTACATCGCTAAGCAGACAAACGTCGATTGCAGAATGCACACAGCTGATCAGACACCATCTGATATTTATATAATATTTTTGTTGACCAATGTTAGAAAAATTCCAAAGGCCAAAGACATACGAACTAAAACAACTAATAAACATGATGAGAATGCCTAAACCCAAATATATGCCGACTAAGCTGAGTTATAGAATTAAAAAGAGTGACCTGAGGTATACTCGGGCTTCGGTAGCTGGTGCCACGAACTTGGCCCGACCTATACTCGGGCTCAGGGTTCAAAGTGTTAACAATTGTGTAACTGATTTTCATCTTAATATTAATTTGATATAAGAAATATTTTAGACATTGGTTTTAAAATATCTCTGACAATCTTCTATATTTACTTGTTCTTTAGAGTGGGCTGAAAAATGGCAACAGTAAACTTGTAAATTTTAACATAACGCTTATAGGTAATAAGTTCAAAGTAGTGTAGTTCGGCGTACTCTTAGTTATACAAGCACATAGTAAAGACAGATATTAATGTATTACTTTGGGTTTTCAGGTTCCACGCATGCGTCCTGATGGTCCTTATCCGGTCGACCAAGAAGACATGGAAAGAATGGAGAAGGTACTCTATATATTAATCAACATTGATTTTATTTTTACTTGTTTGTATACTTAATCTCCTTTTGCATGATATATCAACAGGTATTGTATTAGGCTATTTCATGATCAACACATCTGGATGTAAATGCAGGTAATTCCAGTTAACCTAAATCGCTTAATTTAAGTTTTCATAATTGAAAGAAATCAAGTAACAAGTATATTAATTTTTACCCTTTATAAACAACCTATTCGGTAAGCATTACAACATTAAAATAAAATAAATATAGTATATGCTACAAGGAGAAGATTCATTGATGTGTGAGTCAGGCCTAATGATACTCTCCTCCAGCTTACCTGTGATAATCAAATACTCTACAACGTATGGATCCATGGAGATAACAACATTAGTGAACATTTTTTTACTGTTTTACTATTTCCGCTCAAACGGAATTGACAGAGAAAACACATGTTGCAATGAATTTGAGAAGCATTTTCAACAACCAGCACCAACTAACAAGGAAATGCTCTTGTTATGAAAAAATACTTTTGAACTGGAAGCATACTTACACAATGTAAGATTGCACTAACTATCCAATTACAAAAACAAATATGAAAATTAAGGACAAAAATTCCATAAAGTATTGAATGTGAGCACAAAGAAGTCTTCAACAAACTTAATTGAAAATGAACATTGGCCAACCATCAGTTGGAGAAATTTTTAAATCTATTACTATGTTTCTTTACAAGATACAGATTAGTCAATTTGGTGTTGTATGGCTGTATTAGATTTGGCCAGTACAACCTTTACATTGTGAAAACATGCTTCCAGTTTGACAAAGTTTTTGTACGAGTCAGAGCATTTCATTATTAGTTGGTGCAGGTCATTGAAAACGTTGCACCATGCTTTAAGTTGGCCTGTTTTCATGGCCAATTTCTTATGAGTGGTACTATGTTCTACAATACAAATTTCCTGCTATGTTATTTATACCATTTTAACTTCTACACTACTTGATTCAAAATCAACAAACAATACTATTGCTATGACAACAATAGCCAAAGAGATCAGCTGGCATAGGCACAATGTCATATGAGCTTAAATTTTAGTGTTGTTTGTTTTGTGCAATACTGTAAATTAAACTAAAACTAAAATTAGAACTAATTAACTGAATTCACTTATACATTATATATAACTTACTGGGTGGTTGACATAGGATTTGGAATTGTCCTAAAATTATTTAGTTTAACAGTTGGTTATTAATTGAATGTAGTCTTACTACACAGCTCAACTTCCTGGGACAGGATGTCGATCATAGCTTTTTTTTGGCACTGATATCTGATGCCAGGCAGTTTGGATCCCCTCAAAGACGCCTAACTCACAATCCAAATCTGGATCTTGTGCACCTTGTAACACAAGCTATACCTGGTTTTTTGTAAAGGATGGATATTGGAAAAGAGTTCAAAATATCTAATCGTTAGAGAAAATAATTACTCCGATCAAGCCAGAAAGTACCAATTCAGCTGAGTCCAGCCATCTTTGATTGTTCCATTCTCTATATTCCTTTCATTTACTTTTTCTCAACATTTCCAATATAAATAGAGATAAGGTTTTGTTTAAAAGATTAAAGTTAGGACCAATCCATAAAATACAAAATAAATCTGAGTATAATTTGAATTTAATGAAACCTTAAAAGAAAATCAGATAAAACCGAATACAAACACTCTAAATGAAAAATATTATACAATATAAAGAATAACTCATGGGTCAATAAATAAATGTATTGTTTTTTTAACAATAACATAACCTAGAGGAGGCCCCTTCGTGCATTGCATATCAATAACATTACTCACTTCATTCCTAAAATTGTGCATGACATAATTTAATCCATCATTTATTCAAGAATAGGATAACAACCGAAATCATCAATGTTTAGGTTTTATGGGTAATTTTCGGCTTTTGAAATAATTTTATTTGAAAGCAAGAGCCATGTTAGGTTAGTATACAGTCAATAAATCAATATAAATGACTACAATAAAACGGATTGGAAGTGGACTACCTTAGTAGCCACACTGGACTCTATAGAAAAACACTGTGTTGTAATGGTATCAGCATGAGCAATCGTTTACTGAACAGTACACACAGTAAGATAGACCAATCTGTTGTGTATTGCCAAACTAATCCAGTGACATTGATCTAATCGAATGTAAATAATCAGTTATTTCTTAAAAATGATATATTTACCTTTGTATATCCGTCGTGTGACTTCGTATTTATTCTGGCTACGCGTTTCGGAATCTATGTTCCATCATCGGGCTTCTCTGAAGGTGAGGTCGTCATGAATTATATTAAAAACACTTCACAAACACAATCACACAAAATGTTCAACAAAAATACGTTGTTGCGAGGAATCGGTGCGCACCGTTAGACGGTTAACTGACTATGATAGTTTAAGTAATCTTATTGTCGATCCTTGTCGCGGTATCATAAAGCCTATTGGACTTGAAGTTCCGCTGGTCGTTTAATAATTCATCTTTTGATTTAAACGCTTTATATATTTCATATTCCTCGGCGGCGTCCATGTATGTGCCTTTATTGCATACAATTATAGGTTTAAAATTTATATTAAAACTCGAAAATGTGTGGTCACTGTCAATTAAGTGACGGGCAAAATTTTATTTTATGTGGACTGTCCTTTTTGGCAGGTGTTCCTTGCATCATTGTATAAAAGGTCTACCCGTTTGTCCTATGTAATATTGTTCACGGTCATTACAATTAATCCTGTAGATGCCGGTCTTATCTTCGAGAGGTGTCATTATTTTGGGTTGCAATATTCTTTTAGTACTATTCTCCGTTTTATAAGCTAACGTGATACTTAATTTTCCAAACACATTATTCAATATTTTAGGGAGTACTCTACCATATTTGGCTGGAATATATTTATTTTTAGTAGTTTTCTTCTGAAGGGAATTTCTGTTTTGATGCTTTTTAATAATATTGTCCACAATCACCGTGTTGTAGCCGTTTGCCGAGGCTATATATTTGATGGTGTTGAGTTCTTTTTGATAATCTTCTGTATTGAGTGGAGTGGTTACAAGTCCATGTACCAGACTATAGTAGGCAGCTAACTTTTGGGTGGTAGGTTGGTGTGAGTCAGAATGAATGGTAATATCTGTTGAGGTAGGTTTACGGTAGTTATTTCTTATTCGATCATTCCATCACTAGTGCAAGCTCGGCTATTTCTGTCACTTGTTTTACTTCACAGTTCTGATTGAACTGTCTTAGTGTGTTAATATGCTTTAGTTTTAATTCTTACCGTAATTATTATCTTAAAAGTTTTCTAAATTATTTTGTTCTCTGTAAGTTAATTCTATACGATGTCTTCAGATACTTGTTAAAAGAAGCCTAATTATGTCTTACTTGATTTTAATTCAATATAATGGGCATTGTGGTTCCCCAATTAGTCTGTTAAATCGAGGATCTTCTGTATTGATTTATTGTATCTTACTTAAATTTTTCAGCCATTTTAACACTAGGCTTAATCTCTTAAAATACGCAAAAAAAAAAGTAAACAATTAGTATGCCTATTACTACTACCATTATTACTGCAATAAAAGTATGTGTGATACACTCTTTAATAACGGACAACACAGTATCAAACTGTAGGGAGATCAATGACTTGCGGAAAGAAGGCGTGGGACAATAAAGGCAGTGTGCAGATAGAAAGCAAGGGCACATGCTCTTACGGTATTTCTTGGCCATACGTATTTATTTATCACTGATTTAATATGACAGGTTTTACTGTAATATAATATAATATGTTATTGTAAAAACCTTCAATTATTTCTTAGAAATTAATTGGTCGAATTAAACTAATTACTAGCCAAATATATTTAGTAAGTAAAAATAGTGTAAAGTACTTCATCAAGTCAAACACATTGGTCCGGATTAGTCCTAAACTAACTTTGAATATTGAACTTGGTGATTCTTATAAGCTATTATATTTATTTGTTATTGTGTATAGTTGGTTCCTTTTTTTATGAATTTAAAATTGGTTTTAAATCTTTTGTATGGTAATATAGTTGATGTACACAAGTTTGTATACTGTAGAACAAAATTAAATACTCGGTTTAGCAATTATATTAATTTTTTTACTAAAGTAGAACTTATAACTCGTTAATAATAATATAAATATATGTATATAAAAGCCTAGTCTTTATTCACCCACCATACGTTCCATAGAACAAACACCACCATAGGCAGTAGGCTACATACAAATAAAACATAATTTCTAAAATATTCTAAAGTTTTTAAAAAATTCAAACAAGCATGTTATTTGTTAAGTTAAAATGGGCTCTACCAAACAGGTAAAGTTAAACATTTTCTGTAATTTGAGCCATTCTGCAAGAAATTTTGTTTACAAGGTAAGTGCAATGAAATTTGGATTGTATTGTTTTTAGCATTTAGACAGAGTTCAAGAAGTGAGTGCAAAGGATTTGATTATGAATATTACAGACATGTGTTTTGGTTATTTCATAACTGTATGATTTTGTTTTCACTTTAAGTTTTTAAGTGTTTAAATCACATAATATTAGTTTTAAAGTAACATTGTACATTTGTGCAATATACAGAGTAGGTGGAGATTTGAATCCTTCGTAATATGGAGAGTTTAACGAAAGTCTTGTTCTGATAGCAGTTTCAGATGATCCTTGCCGCAAGTCATATTTTTCATAAATCAACAATATTTTAAATTAATAATACAGTAGTGCCTCAATTATACGAGGTAATATGGACCGAGGATACCTCGAATAAACGAAAGCTCGGATAACACGAACTCTGTTAAAAATCAAGAACGAAACATAATGGTAAACTAGTGAAATAAAAAAAAACATGGTCAAAGATGTTAAAATCGCATCTACTGTACTATCACAAAAGAAAAACTAACATCCAAATAAAAATAAAGTACAAATACAAAATGATAAAAAGACTTACATAGGCTGCAGTACATGTTTAAGTTAAAAAAAATTATTTCTGAAAAGTCCATAAGTGTTTTTGCTTAACGGAACGCACTTGATTGTGCGCCATTATGTTTTTACACTACTATAGTAATAATTTTGGTATGTATCTTTTAAAAAACGTCAATTCCTATTCCTGTTCTTTGTTCTAGATGACCGGTTTCGATCTTTTGTTTTAGATCATTTTCAAATCTTCTTACACTTATATAAAAGTTCTGTTCAGCTGAACATCGTTGAAATACACATAACACTTATACAAACACAAAACACATCACAAAACGTTTAAAAAAATTTTGTTTTAAAAAAGGTAAAAGTCATA
Organism: Philaenus spumarius; assembly: GCA_018207615.1. Taxonomy (NCBI): domain Eukaryota; kingdom Metazoa; phylum Arthropoda; class Insecta; order Hemiptera; family Aphrophoridae; genus Philaenus; species Philaenus spumarius. The sequence goes on along the minus strand of JAGFPH010012246.1, from coordinate 23,308 downwards.
TCGTCATTCACTAGTGAATCCGTAAAGGACATGTCGAAACAAAAGATCGAAACCGGTCATCTAGAACAAAGAACAGGAATAGGAATTGACGTTTTTTAAAAGGTACGTACCAAAATTATTATTCGTACAACCTATTCCGGAGGCAAAAATACCTAAAATGTATAAATTTACACTCTACTGGTTTTAACTGGTTTACATTATTATTGCCATAACACAGCGAGTTGAGTTTTATTGAACGTGACATTTAGTGACATCAATCAAAATGTTATTGATGATTAGCAAAGTATTGGAATTACTGTATTGTACAGTACTGTATTTAATAATTATTAAAAACTGTGCGTTTTATCTACCAGAACCATTTTTGACGAAACAGTATGTGACTAATATAAGTACAGTGCAGTAGATTTGCAGTTATACACGGATTTCACTTTGCGCAGTTACTTTAACGCATGTGTCTATCGCAAACCGAACTTCCGTACTTTAATTTTTCTAGTTTTGACTACCTCGGTTAACCCAGATCTCGGTTAGTCGGGGCTTGGATAATTGTGGCTCTACTGTTAAAAATTAACGAACCCATGAATTGCATTACTCTACTCGATAATCTACCATTACTGTGAACTGTTCAATTAAAAAGAATATTGTTGAATTCTTCGCCGACACAAATTAATTTTAGGGTATGGAAAAAGTGTTGTTCCGCCTAATAAATAAACGGTACCAGGAACTGGCACATACTTTCTCACAAACATATTTAAATTATTAAACAGATTCACGGTGACTTGTAGGGTGGGGTAGGAGAGGTGATTTTGTATTAAAGTTGTTTTCCCATAAAAATCCATAAAATAACGGAAAAACCAACTTTTCTCAAAAACGGCTAGAACGATTTTGATTAAAATTTTACAGTTTATAGTACTTTAGGTCCCTAATAAACTATACAATTTTAATCAAAATCGTTAGAGCTGTTTTTGAGAAAAGTTGATTTTTCCGTTATTTTAAGGGTTTTTATGGGAAAATTACCCTTAAAAATAAAAAATTCACAAAAAAGAAAAAAACGCCTGGAGATACCGTGGATTAGTACCTCCATACCAAATTTCATCAAAATCGGACGACTGGTTTAGGCTCTAGGTCTGATAACATCCACACAGACACACATACTGACACACACACAGACATCACTCCGAAAACCTCTTTTTTAGGTTCAGGGGGACCCAAAACGGATATTTCCACCAAAAACTCAAACTCGAAAATTTTGACGAATACAATACTTTCTCCATATACTATCGTATAGGGGGAGAAAGTAATAACGAAGAAACCCCGACAATATTTTGTTAACTAAAAACATTAAAATTGTCTAAATTGTATCAATGTTATTTAAATCATGAGCAAATCTTTCTGGTAAACTGCATATTCAAATTTATACTTGAATTTTTTTATATATGACATGCCATTTATTTGGGAAATAATTAAGGACAAAGTGCTTATAAAATAGCAATTTTTAACATGTTATATTTGACAGTAATCCAGAAGGGAATTTAGTAAATCTGAAAACTATAATAATTTTTTTCCAATGTTAAGGATTTTATTTGATCTGCTTGTTTAACCCTAGAACCGGCAGATCGCACGAAACGTGCGATCATGACAGCACATTTGTAACGCGTGATTGTATTGAATATTTGACCCACTAAAAATCTTCCAATCTCAAAAAAACAAACACCATTGGAAAGGTAATGTTTCAAACTTTATTTTTTGTATTTACAATTTCTTTCTAAAACGTATATTTACATACGTAATCATCGTTGCAGTTTATTAGTTTTCTACAAATCAATCGGCGCCCGAAAATTCATACAAAACATAACGAAATTACTCAACTTTTGTCAATCTCTAAAACCCGCCCAGTAGGTTGTCTTAGTTAAACCTATGTACCGATGGATTCATCACAATTTCCCCTATCCAAAACTTTCATCCAATCAAAAATCGGACCAATAGTATTGAATTTAGAAGGGGTTTTGTAGACCCTTGCAATTGGTCAGTTTTCCAACCAATAAACAGCGTTATGTATTTCACGTGAGATCTTTATGACCTCAATAGTTTTTTATAGATATTTTGGTATCTTTGTAAAGATAATTCTTCAAGCTAACTTCCCCTGTAAACCAAATTTGCTATATTTAAACAGTTTATTGTGTAGGACCGTGGGAAAGTGATTGCTAATACGGTCTCACCTAACGTTCAAATCTGTAGCGTAACGGACTTTTATAGCATGGGGAGACCTACAAGAATGCGCGCGCAACTTGTACAGACGAGAGTTTACTATATTTTTCTAACTTTTGTTGTTCAAATACTTCTAAGTCAAACACTTTTATGAAAAGATAATTTACAAGTATACAGTTCAGTTCTTTGATTTATTCTCTACACTTTGTTATAATAATATTTTATTTTTGGGCACAGCATATATTAGTAAATTACGTTTCTAACTTGGCATACTTTTGATAGCAGACTTGTAGTAAGAACATAAAATCTCGTGTTTTCAAAATAAGAAATTTGAAAATGTTAAATGTTTTTATACAGTTCTATTTAGAACTAAATTACGAAACGTTTTTACATTTATGGAAAAAATTACAAAAAATGTTTACTACATTTTATGTAGACTTAAATTTGAACTTTTATTTTTCGTAACTGAACATTTTTTTTTCTTGGGCTAATAACTTTCTAAATTTTACATCTATAATTTTTTTACTGGCATATACAAATTCTTTGGACCTTTCTCTACAAAAAAGCTATGGAACACTTTTGGATTGGGGTTAATTTACTATTTTTGGCGAATTTTTGAATAAATGCTTGCACACGCCAAAAAATTCATTTTCGTTAACATTGCCGGTTCTAGGGTTAAAAAAAGACATGTTTTGGTCATTTTTTTATGTCCTGCTTAGATGTATGCACTACCAATAAAAAAAAATGTATTATAGGTTATTTTGTTTTTCCAACCATTTAGAAACTATGACTATTTAAAAAAAAAAAAATTATTTACAAATTCTATTGGTTATAACTTCTAAATTGTTGGACATAAAAATACAAAATCTTAACCATACCCATGCGACAAATCAACAAATGGATAGTTCCTTGTATAGACTTCGCTTAAAATGTGGCAAGTCAAAGTTTCCAGTTTGCCTCATTTTAACGAATAACCAAATTCTTGCATCGTGATGTCCCCATAGAGTGCAGGAGAATGTTTGATATGCATTCTTGGAGTTAGGCTTTCTTTGTTTTTTTGGCAGGTATCAAATTGATACTAATTAGAAGGAAGCCGTTTTGTTTCAAGGCATGGGAGGGGGGGGGGGGTAGGCTGTGCATTTTTGATCTTACATGGAGTTAACAATTTATACCTATCTGTCTTAAGTACAAATATTTTTCAAATATAAAATTAGGTGTTGAGTAATACAAAAATTAGAGGTGTAAGAAAATGTTATTCATTAAATAAATGTTAGCTCTAACTTTCCTGTGAGAAGGATTAACACCTGAACATAAAATCTCACAATAAATACGTTTACTAACCTTAAACGCGTTTCAACGACAATGTCGCCATCGCACGGGCTACAGTAACCAAACTATAACTAAATGTTTTATTTTATCTAATTACTTTCTCACAAGTCAAGCTCATTAGTTATTTATTAAAGCCTGTATCACCAACATATTATTACGAGGATATGTAGTAGACAATAATTTTCCCAGCCCTGATTATTGTCTCAATTTATTTTAGTTTCTAAATAAAATCTTCAGTAATTATACTGTATCAATGCAAAAAAAAAAAGAAGGAATTTACTGTCAGGCATTGCAGTTGGCTGTTTCAACAGATTTGTATATTCTCGAGCTGAATTTTCAATTTAAATCAATTTTTCGTCATTAATTCTATTGTATTTTAAAGTAAATATTTCATCAAAATAATTTGTTAAATATTATTCTGTGTTGTTAATGATAATAGTTTTTGTTGAATTTAAAAGGGAAGTGCATTTAATTAAGAATCTGTTTTAACATTTTATTCAAATTCACTATTTCTTGTTTTGGGGGTAATGATATTTAGTTAAGTCAGATTTAAATGTATATTTATTGGAATACTAGTGGTTGGAACCCGATTTTATTGGAAAGAAACACATTACCCATTGTTACCTCAACACACATACTTATTTTTAATAAAGATGTAGAATTAACCATAACCTCAAATCTAAGATGGTAAATGATACTAAATGTCTAAACCAAAGTATTAATTTTATAATATTACAAGAAATACAATAAAGGTTAACAAAATCAGGACTTAGCCCTACTCCTAAACACAAACCTGACCTGTAAATTATAAATACAAATAATTGAATCAAAGTATAAAACTAGCTGTTAATGGAAGTGTTAGAGTAAACTGGTGATTATTGTACTAACACTGAACTTTAATCAGCTGTGCTATTTATTGTTAACAGGTAATTATTTTAAATGAATAACTATAGTTTCTTAAAACTATTTATAGGCCTTCATTTTCATTTATTTGTAAAATTCACTATATTTCCCATCAGCTTGAAACAATACACTTTATATGTAAAAGTAATTACCTTTCTTTTATAATTTCCGCTCACAGTCCTTTTCTTAATTAATTCACTTAGTGACGATCGTCACCAAGTGAATTAATTAAGAAAAGGACTGTGAGCGGAAATTATGAAAGAAAGGTAATTACTTTTACATAATATAACCAGTCCATAAGGCAAAAACAAAAACAATATGAATACACTTTAGATTGATATGAAATACATAGGCAGTAAGAGCACAGTTTTCGTTTAATTTTACTTGCCAGTTCAAATTATTCAGAGTGGGCGTATGGGTCAAAATTTTAAAAATCTTCCTGTAAACATATGTCTGATAACGCTTCTTTTACCTGCTATATCTCTGCAGCAGCTTAACGGATTGAGTTGAAACATTCCACATTACTTATCAATATATAGATCTAGTTTGAAAAAATATATTCAACTTGTTCTAGTAATTATTTTCAACATTTAAACATTTTAAATGAAATAAACTAAGAATCAGTAAATTTGTATTAAAAATTTCAAGAGTAAATTTTTGTAGCTTCTTTATAATTGAATAGAATAGCTGCCAAAACTATCGGACAAAAGATAAGAGTAACACATCATCCAACTAAATTAATTGGTTAACTTTTTACAGGGAGCGATTGCAGCTTAGTTGGCAAAGTGTGCTTCCATACACTAGGTTCAGGGTTAAAATCAAGCTGTTGACGTTGGTCTTGTATTTGTTATTCCACTTTCAATCTTCAACGTTGTTGTTTTTAAATTTATTTATGTATTTAAGTTAAATTTTGTATTTATGATGTATTTAACTTAAAATTTCAAACCGCTACCAAATGGTTATGTTCATGAAAAACGCAACGAATAAAAAGTCTTCAAATTACATTTTCTATCCAAAATATTCATATATTGTAGAATTTTCCATAAGAAATAGTTGGACACCCATTAGAAGTAAGCTGTTATACATACAGGGTGTTTCGGAACCCTCTAAAAATACTTGTAAGTATTGCTTCTGCACCAAAGACAATATCATTAATAAACTGACTAAGAGTCTGTAGTTTTTCAAAGAGTCTGTAATTTTTGTTTTTCACACTTGTCAATTTTGATCCAAAAAATAAATTAATATATTGAGTTGAAATTTTTCAAGGAGTTTTATAGTAGGCCTATACAGAAAAACTACAAAAGCAGGATGAATTTTTTCCAACCACTAGTTCAAGATTGATTTTTTGTAGGTGAGAGAATAATTGAGTTTTGGATAGAAAACTGAAAATACTCCTGGTTTTAGCTAATCTTGTATGCTTTTTGACAAGTATTAAATAGAAAATTTCAGTTTTTTTCTATATCCTGGTTATGAATAAAATTTATAAACCATTTTGTTTATCATTAAAAAAGACATCATCCATTTTAAACAGATGCCATTTTAAATTGAGTGTATAGAAAAATGTATAATATTGTTTACTTTGGCCTTTATTGATGTAAAATTTTATGCAAAATTTTAAGTTAGTATATCAACTCAACTGGCTTTTGAGACAAAAATTGATAAGTAAAAATAACAAAATGGTGGTTGGGTAAAAAGAAACTACAAACATCGCAACATTTTTATATGATGTTGAGAATTGTCATTGGCACAGAAACAACACTTGAAAGTATTGGTAGATAGTTCTGAAACCTTTGCTATTGGTTCACGTTAGACGAGGTAGCTCTTATATTAGTGAAGATTAAATTTACTGTTCATGTATACCAAATGTTATATAAGTAGTGTTATATTGTATATTTGTTGTGTATCTGACAAATTCTGCTGCTTTTGTCACAGATTTTAACCCAGTGTCTCGTCAAAGTGGTTATCCCGACAGAAAGGTAATAATCCATAAGCCAGGTGAGTAAGCACCTGCTTCAATGCCGTCACGTTATACTCGTCTATTTACAGGTACTCCAGACTCGAGAGACAGTGAGGGAGAAGGCATCGGCATAACTCGCCAAGTACAATCTTGAATCTCTTTATTGTTGGAAACTTTTAAACAAGAGACTTTCTAAATTACATTCTTATTTATTAAACGGTCAGTTACTATAATAGGATTACTGTTATTGTGAGAACATGTCCCATAAGTAACTTTCATTTATAAGAGTTGGTCAGTAAATGCTATGGGAGTTACTTTAATATTTTTTGTTTCCACTCGCCCTCCCTCACCAGAGAATACATTCTCCTGTTCCCATTGGTGTTCTTTTTTTTACACAAAGCCAGAAAGCATCTAACAGAATATATAACATTAGCCAGTTATTACATTTTAGAGTTGGTTTTGTGATTGAATTTCAAACTCAAATATATCGAAATGTAGTCTTTACAACAAAATGGGGTTTTTCTCAACATCATCACACAACAAGAATACCCAGAGGTCCACTCAATTACCTTCCCAGACATAAATTAATGTTGTTGATAACAGTAATATTCTGGGTGTATAAGTACGCAACACAGAATTATAAATTAAGAAGTAGGCCTAGGCTTTTATAAAGTATTTTACAATTTGAAATAATGTAGGCCTATTCCAAATAATTCGATCATGCAGCTGAACCTCTTGATGTGATTTGAGCGCATTTCTAAAATTGAGTTTATGTGATTTAGGGTTTCCACCAAATATTTAGGAAATTGGTCTAAATATACGAAGGCTCTAAATAGCTGCCTTCGTGATCAAAATATATTAGTAGAAGTTGTTTGCACTTCAGCCTCCAGTCGTGGCTCATGCGCTGCTTTGTTCTGCTTGCTGCGGACGAAGTACCGGGTACTTTTGATCGATTTTGTATTTACATGATAATCCAACAAGCTTAGAAACCCTAATTAAAAAAAATCTGGTAAATTAAAATTTATTAAAAATAATAATTTTTCTTTCTTTTCTTTAATTATTACTATTCAAATCAATCACAAACACAAAACAGTCTAAAAATTGTTCTTACAAATTATTATTTGTTGTATTGTAATCCAAAGTCATCATGTGGAATTCAAGGTTGTACTGGCAAACATAACCTAACCTAAGAAATTCATTTTGCAACTATGTGCAATGTATTATTTTAAACAGACCCAGCTTAAAGTTCCGTAGCGTATATCAGTGTGACCATCATGGTATGTCAGCATCTAGGTAATGTATAGACTTATATATTATTTACATTTTGCATGATGGATTTAACTCTTTTGCTTCAGATCCAAACAGGGCCTAAAATCTGAATTTTGAATAAATTTTGTCCAAAATATATGTTTTTGTAAATTTGTCATTGAAACTGATTTTTTTATTTTTTTTATTAAAAGTTGTTTTAGAATATTTCACTTATTATATATGTTTCACGTATAGAAGTGTGTGTGATTGTAACAAACAGATCTCTAAACCAATTTTATTAACACAACTGGAGACATTTCAGACTTATCCTTTACTTTATTTAAAACTATAAGATATATTTTATGAGTGAAATTTTTATTAGAAATCATGACCTCCATAGCTATAATTACCACAAGCTGCCTCTCAAAGAGGGTTTTTATTTTCATTTCTTATATGTTTTATGAGCTGACTGTTTTTGAATTTTATCTTCATGTTTATTCAGAAATTAATTATCTCGCCAATTACTTACCCTAAATACTACATGTTGTTTATGGTTCTTAAAAATCCTTCAAATAATGCAACAGAAGAAATTCATAGACTAAATGTTTGTTGCAAAAGAGTTAACTTTTTGTAATAAAAATATCGCGTTTAGTGATTATGTTGATTAGTTCTTGTTCCTGCAGAAGTCAATATTAGGTTTAATGTAATTTTAAGTACATACGTAATTGATTAGAAGATCAAACGCATGTTTAAATTGTCAAACATTATTTCATTCAATTTTGGTTATTTTAATGTATATAACTGGACGATGTAATAATTGTAAATCTTGCTACTTCAACACATTCGCTGCTATACAAATTTAACTTTTTATTCCCTATGAGCTGTACCTGTATTTTTAGTATTGACAGCTTAAATTTTACGAAAATTACTTTTTTCTCATTTTTTAAGTTGATACAAAATGTATCCAAACACATAAATTTTACACTTTCTATCTTTCATTTTATTTCAAAATTCATATATTTTTGTAACTTCCTATTTCAAGTTCTTATTTTAGTTTTTGTATAATTTAGGTGGAAAATAAAAAGTATAGATAAAAAATTACTTTATTTACAGTATTGAACTACTATTTTTATAATATTCTTTCGTATTCATTATTATTTTACAGTACTTTCAAATGGAAAAAATATACAAATTTCAATAAGTTTAAAAAACTTGAGTAAATTTTCTATTGGACCGGGTTTATCTTCTTAACTCATATTGAAGTTGACGCGCTGATAATTATTACTTCACTTGTTTTATATTACTGCAGGTATCGCCAAATATCTTGCAAGATGTCCTAGAAACTGCCGACAAGGCAAGTTGGTAAATGTGGAGTAGTAGTAAATGCCTAAGCAAAACTCTAGGTTTTTATGATTTATGTTGCTTAGAAACAACCTTTTGAGTAGGAGGGTCAGCATACTTTTTAAGCTGGGTTATATTTCAAATAACTTCTCTTGTTAACAGCTAGACAACATATGGGAATTTGACCTGTTGCGTAGTGCATAATATGTGCACCCGTAGCAGCGAACGTGTTAAGTAACAGCAGAGAATAAAGTAAAAAGATATTAACAGAAGGAAAATCACCTGATCTTTTAAATGTGTAAAATTTTAGCACTATCTACTAGTAAGTCAGGATTAAACTTGTTGGACATTTCAACTTATTTTAAAATCTCAGTGTACACATTACTATGAACACTTCTAAAGAAATTTATTTCTATTTTTTCCAAGAGGAAATGTCCGATGTGAAAGTAGTCCTGTTTTCTAGATAGGATTGCTAACGTTTTGTAAGAGATAGAAAGAGAGAGTAGCTTAAGGATCTTTTTTGTTTAATTATTGATATATTGTTATAGTTTTGTTCAAATCTTGTTAAATATTTTTAATTATAAAAACATAGTTCTGATACCTTTAGTTCCTCTTACCAAACTCACTGTATTCATATAATTCAAATAATAAGCTATTTGTCAGAAAGGGAAAGATCAAAAGAGTCAAAAAGCCTTAAGTATCTCCATGAGTTTTCAAACTTTTATATGAAACATCTGTCTCGGTTTATATATTTTTACAAAAAAGATTCATTGAGGGAGGTTTTGAGGAGTCATACCACAGCGAATAATTTTTTTTTCAATAAAATGGTTCTAAAACCATGCTATAGATTATGTGTCATGCAGTATAGATTATCACGTTATCATCTAGACCAAACTTAAAATCATTACTCTATCACTAACTTTCTTCTTTACTTCCTTACCATCAAGAAATACAGCATTGCCTTTTTGGCACCTTGTTACAGTAATATCACATTTATGGTCATAACTTTGTTAATGTATCAATTATCAATGAATTGTCAAACTAAGGGTGTTTCAATAATGGATCACAAGTTATTTCATTATATAAAAAAGAGTTTTAAATTGACAAATTATATCAAACTATGTGGTTGTCTAACTCTATAGTTTAATACCGATTTAAATTGTAAAATAAATTGCTTTAAAACACATTTTTGAGTGTAGCAAACAAATAGAAAGGCCGACTTCACCTTTCTTTTTATAAAATTAAACATTTTTATGAACCTTTATTTGGGAGTATAGCAAACTATAGGCCGTCACTACTAATTTTGAAGATTGTGTTGGTTACCTCTTTTTCCAATGAATAGTAAACACTGACATAGCCAAATTCTTTATAAATTTTATGGAAAAATTATATTGTATAAAATATATTATTTTATTAATTTGTTGAAAGTATTACAATCAAAAACTCAAATGTTAACTGTCAAACATCATTTACAGTATGTATACTGGAATGTAAATATATGTCAGTAATACTTAGATTAATAATTATATTTGTGATTTAAGCAGAAACATACACGATGTCAATTAAGTCTGGGACCAGTTTAATATTTCGTATATAAGGAAAATTTGAAGATAGATGTGATTGAGGAACCTGCTCTATGTATAAATACTATTTTATTAAGATATCAAAAAATTTATCCATCATTTTGAATGTAACTTTGTTTTTTTAAATAGGAAGGTGGTCTGTGATACATCATTTCGATGTAGAATTTCAAGATAAAACCAACGGTGAAGTTTGCACATCTATATGTTTAGCCGATTAAAAATGGCAGCCAAAAAACAACGAAATCGTGTTTTCCGATTTTGCCCCATTTTGCTGTACTATTTTTGTTTTAATATTAATTATTGTTCTTTTTGGATTCAAAATTAAATAAGCTTTCAAACGATATGTCACACAACGATATTTGGTTGAACCACTCGAAATCAATTTTGAAAAAATCAAAATGGCTGTAACTCAAAATTTTTTAAATACTCCCAAATATCGTTAGGTGGCATATCGTTTGAAAGCTTATTTAATTCTAAATCTAAAAAGAATAATAATTCATATTAAAACAAAAATAGTACAGCAAAATCGGAAAACACGATTTTGTTGTTTTTCGGCCGACATTTTTTATCGGTTAAAGATATGGATGTGCAAATTTCACCGTTGGTTTTTTCTTGAAATTCTACATCGAAATGAAGTATCACAATACCACCTTCCTATTTAAAAAACAAAGTTACATTTAAAATAGCGGATACAAAATGGCGAATAAATTTTTTGATATCTTAATAAAATAGTATTTTTACATAGAGTAGATTCCTCAATCACATCTACCTGCAAATTTTCCTTATTTACGAAATATTAAACCGGTCCCAGACTTAATTGACATCCTGTATATAAATTGAATATCAGACGTAAAACTGCCTTCAGCATTAAAATGAAACATTTTCCAGCTCTCTTGAAGGAACTGATGAAGTTTATGGAATTAGACATAAAGACTTTTTAAGAACAGTTTTCTAGTCTGCAGGTGGTTTTGATATGAAGTGTTTTTAAAATGTGTCTATACCATGTACAAGATCATGAGTCGGTAAATAAATCTCTAACGGCACTGCTTTCATTATAATGACTTCTGATATTGTTTCCATTTTAAATTTATAACCCAGCTGCCATTAACAATGTTGTTTTAAAAATGTTTCCTAACATTTTTGAGTTATTTAATTGTTATCTGCTTAAAAGCTATATAAAAACTAGTTTTTGCGAAGGAAAACTCAAAAGGCAGCTGTCATGAGTTTGTTTATTTTTTATTGGCTGACGATCTTGAAACTACGTGGTGTTTGTATGTTCAAGCGACCGCTTAAGTTTATATTTTAGTATTAGGAACTTTTACGATTAATATCAACTGATGTGATAATTATAAATTAGTCAGGTAAGTACTATTAATAGTAATATTTTTGTATAAGCATAACTAGTATAACAAAACCAAAGCAAGTGTTTTATTGCTGTTTATCAAGATAATTTTTGCTTAAGAGGCTAAATAGTTGATGATCAAATTTGGTATGTGGATTTTGGTCAATAAATTTAATTTATGAAATTTTGCCATAGCAGCAATATTTTGTTAAAAGAAAATTGTTTTGCTAAAATCTTTTAAAAGTAGTAGGCTATTTGCAAAAAAAATGTATTTCAACGTCACAAGAACGCCAGTTAGTTGTATTATTATTTCTTTATTTACAATACAACAAACAAATACAAATTTATTATTTCTTTGTACATAACAAATACAAATTTACTTAAATATATTAGTTAGATGATAATACTTTTACGCATTGGTCATGGATTGCAGTGCAATGGAATAAATTCTAATGTGTAAAACCGTTCCGAAAAGTTAACCTCGCCACTTTTAAGAACTTAAAAATTATACTAAAAAAATTTATTTGTCATTCTACCCTAGTTAAAATGAAAACAGGATCAAAATGAAATAAAACCCGTGTATAAAAAACAATTGGCTAAAAAATTAAGTGGATACAACATTTTGATTATTATAAAACTATTACAGACTTTTAAAATATAGTTCAACTTTGATTATGGAAGCTAAAACTGACCGAGCTTACCCAGTATAATAGTAGGATCTAAGATCTGTTATCTGCCTGTCACTGTTGAATATTGTGATAAAAGTGTCACAATTAAATTCGGCATGGTTATAAATACACATATATTTTAATAATCAGAGTGAAAAAAGTCTTTTGCTTTGTTCTATGGGCAAATTTTGATACTGTTTTTGATACTGTCTAGTGGGCAGACCAAGTGTATATTGCACAACCTTATTTCCACTGTTTTCACCCTACTCATAACTTTGCTCTCCTTTATGATAGTTTAGGGCATAGGTTTAAGACCCCCATTTAATATTAGATATTTGAAAATTTTGCCATAAAACCATTAGAAAGATATAGAGGAGAAGCAAATTTTACTACTTACTCATCAATACTTAAAATCACTTACCATGTAGGAAGTAACTTGATTCGGCTTGATGATACGTCTTCAGGTACAACTAAAGAGAAAATTTTAAAAAACTTATTATTCAAAGGCCTGATGACATCAGGTCCGATTCAACGAGGGGTTTGGGTATATTTTGAACATTTTCTTTTGTAAGCTTTGTAAATTTTGTCACCATACATTGTTGAATTTTGTTCTTATGTCACTCCTCTTCAATATACGGACCCTTTAATCTTCGACTGACCTACCATCCGTAACAAACAGTCTGCTATTTTTATTCAGTTCCGACTTTGGTTCCATCTGCTGCTGTTCTTGTATGTGCTCTACATGTGTAATGTAAATTCATAAATACTGCTGATACAGTATTGTTATTAATGTATAAAAATTTAAAAAAATATTACATTTTGCTTCGTTTTAAAGTTTGTGATATTGTATTGTTTTATTTTATTATGTACAGTACACAGTAAGCAAAAGTGGGTACATTTATTTATAAAATAAATAACATAAAGTAAGTGATTTTAGTGTGGAAAGTACATAGGCCTACTACTAGGAGAATCACTACTATTTACTACAAATACTACATACTAGTATTTGCAATACTACATTTGATTTATTTTTTTACTTAGAACTGTTACAAGCTTTTTAATTTATGGCCATGTTTGCTATACAAATTTGTCTTTATAGAAATAACCCAGCGCCCTATTACGCCAGATATGATAAATTGTGCTGTCTTTAAATTTATTTATACAATCAAAAGTACTTGTTATTAAAGTAATTAAAAGTATTATCATATTGTTATAGAATTGTATTTTATGAACAGAGTTACCAGGTTTGACATATTAGTTTGATCTTTATTGTGCCTCTTATGTAAGAAATCAGTAGTATAGTTTAAATTTGATAATATTTGTATAGATTAGGATATTTTTTAAATAGATGCACTTACAAATTTGAATCTCTGTAATAAATAGTTTACTTTATAATAAACTAATAATAATTTTAAAATAATATTATTTTGGTATTAACAAAATAATGTGATGTGATGTTTGCAACATTTGGCATAAGATGTATTTATAATTTTAATTCTAATTGGTATCAATAATTCAAAAAAAAATCTTGAAATACATTATAATAAAACTTTTTCGATTTTTAAGTTAAAACATCGGTACACTATTATGCTTACAAGAGCTTTTAAATGAAGTGTGGATTGTTTCTGACTTAAATTATTAAATTAAAATTTTCCACTTAGCAACAATTACAAGCCATATAGAACTAAAAAAGAAAAGAAATTCTTTTCCTAATAAATGGTTTAAGACTAAAGATCAAAATTTTAAACGGTTTATTCAATTTTGAAAAATGATATAATATTTTAGGAGAAGCTAAATAAATAATTAAAGACTGAACGTCTGTTTTTATCACAAAACATATATTTTTTTGTGGCAAAACATGACCTGGTTACAAATTGGTAATAATAGAATATTGATTATCCTGGGAAATATGAACCAAGCCTACTACTTATCGTTAAAAACTTGAAATTTCTAGCAGCGGTAAACTGTATTGACATATTTTTGTTGTACCTATTTAAAGTTTATGACTAACTCAAAAATTATTTAAACTCATTTTAGCAGACAGCATGTCAAATTACTAAACCTTAGATGATGAAATTAAAGACAGGTAAGGAAAGGCACCAGTCGCTAACGCCTTAAGTGTGATGTGGACTATTTTTAATTATTTTAATCTACATTAGAGCTATCTTACTGATGTAGTAGAGTATCTAAATTATATATGAACATTTAGAGTAGGATTTTTTTTAAATATAATACTTTCTAATCATAAGTACCTGAAAGCAGGACACCCATAAAGGGGAAGCTGAAACGCTAAAGACCCCTGTCCAGTCTGCTATAATTGGAAACTGCAACACAGGATGCGTAGTTCGAACATAGTTACTGTTGGTTCAAAAATTACCATTTTCGTTGAACTACTGGTATACATTTAAAGAAAAGATTATGTTAAAGAGAAAAATCAATAGCTGACCTCACAAAAACACAGTAGCAGACATGTTTTAAAAATAGTTCAAGGAATGAAAACATTTTAAATTAAATAGTAGAGAGACCTCCACACATATCTACGTGTATAATTTGAACTGGAAAGTAAAATTACATGAAAACTGCAGATCCTGTCTATTATATGTCAATCTAAAAGTATGCCCTTAAGTTGGTGGGAAATAATTGAAATTTACAAATAATCTTTAAAATGTTTAGGCCTATAAATTGTTTAAAAAAATTCTATTTGTTAATTTTAAAATGTTAATAATCCATTCTATATTTTCCACATCAAATTGAGGCCACACACTTTAACCTACAAAACATAAGCAGTGAGCGCACAGTTTTCACACAATTTTATGTACTAGTTGAAATATTTTTTGGAACGCATGAAGTGAAATGTCTTGCAGGCCATTAAAGAAAACATCTTTGCCTCTGGTTGTCAGCCAATAAGACGACCCCTCTTATAATAATCCTCTGGTTGGATTATAATTAGATTTGAGAAAAAGAACCACACAAAGACATTTGTAGGTTGCTACACTTACCTATTTCTAGTAAAGTTAATAACCCATATTATGTTCTTTATAATACCGTGAAGGTTTATAAAGTTTATTCGCTTTTACGAATTGCTGATAGTGATATATATACAATATATAGTTTACCTTATACAGTAGTCAGAGCAATTCTTAATATTTTTGTACTTACACTACAGCGCTGTTTCACCGTTCACCTGATGAAGCCGGCTGCGAACGGCGAAACAGCGCTGTAGTGTAACTACAAAAATATTAAGAATTGCTCCAACTACTGTATAAGGTAAACTCTATATTGAATAACCCACAGTCTGACATCCCCCTGTTCAACCTGAAAAGGATTTACAAAAAACTTACCCAAAGTCCTTAATGTTTACTAAAATGATAACAAGTAGCCTTTGGGTTCTTGTCAGCTACTGGTGCCTTTACAACTCCTTTTATAGAAAACCATTTTATTTTGCAATAGACAAATAATACTTAACACAAAGCATTGGATTAAACACTAGGAAAATAAAAATATAATGTTAGTGGTATTATTGTTCTTTCATTAAATACAAATTTAACTCAACACAATGTAAATTTCTGGGAAAAGACAAGCAATTTTTAAATTGATTCCGATTTTAAAACATCTTTTCACTTTTTTGTTGTGCAACAGCTCCACAATTCCTTGCCATAACAAAAATGGTATCAGAAGTCTATTTACCATTTTCACTAAGAAGGTATATATGTTCATCGGTCATGTATCTTCCTACAGCTCGATTAACAATTTTTACTCAGTAATATACAAAATTATTATTAATAAAATAATATATTGCCATGAGCGTTCTTTGGATAATCAAGGTCCTACCACTCGCACTGCTACCCACAAAATAATACAATTACAGTACATATTAACAACGTATGCAGAACTAGTCTTATATTCTATTAATTCATACCTTATTATTGTTAGGATTTAAGAGAAATCCTTGCAACAAAATAATTACTTAAATTCAATTATTGTATCAGACCGGTTAGTTGTATCGGGGGAAGAGGTTGAAACGGGTTCCCAAGTGGGCCCTCACACATGTATTTCTATTTCAGGAACCTTCTGATGTTGATCCATCATACAATAGAGTTTGTCATCAGAGAAGGACCTATGTTTGAAGCGATGATTATGAACAGAGAGATCAGCAACCCTATGTTCAGGTAAATATAATTAATACGTCTTGTTAGATTTAGTAATACACAGCTGTTCAGGTTAAGAATAATAATAAACAGTCAAATTGTACTCGTATTGTGCACACTAATACAAATTTTGTTTCCATTAACAAAACAATAAAATGTACACATTAAGTTTTAAATTTGTTCTTGTTGATGATTCATTTAATAAGCCTACAAAGAACTTAATAATTCGACCACGCAGCTGAACCACTAACGTGAGTTGAGCGAATTTCCAAAATTAAATTTAGGGTTTTAACCAACTATTTGGGACAATTGATTTACTCATGTAGGGGCTGAATAGCTGCCTTTGTGTATGCAATATATTAGTGGAATTTCTTAGCACCTAAGCCTCCAGCTTCGTTCCACTCGCAGCGGAAAAACTCGCTTCGCGAGTTTGCCCTTCTGTCTTGCGACCTCGGGTTGCTTCGCTTGGCTCGCAGAGTACAAAATCGGCCGTTGGGCCTTGGATGATAAGATAATTTGAACCGGATACTTTTATGGTATTTTACGTTTTGATCGATTTTGGGGGAACCAAGCGAGCTATAAGGTCGTGTAAAAAAACAAAATGTGCAGAATAATATCCTACATTAATTTTTTTTAGATAAAATTCTAAATAAGTTTCATTCTCGTAGGAAAAATCTAAAAAAAAAAATGTATTTCCTGTCAAAAAACGTACTTCTGGTTGTTGGATTTTTTTGGCTAACGAACTCGTCTGAGCGGCGTAGTCAACCAACGTGTGTACCAAATTTGAACCAAATCTGACTTAAAATGCAGCCGCTAGAGTGCGACCACATATATATGAAATTTAGTGGTACCCCAAAATGTGTTCCGGGGACCATGATCGGTGCTCATTTACTACTCCCGACCTTAGTTCTTACCATAAGGGTCCACTGCAATAGCTCATTTTTCCTATGGAAATTCGCAAAAAAAATTCTATATCCATGTAAATTTCTTTTGTCACCAGGGGGAGCATATTCCATAAAGCTACGTGTTACAAGTTACACTAAAGTACAAGTAATTAGGTATCTATATTGAATATGATTAGATTATTCAGCTGATTGCTAATACAACTCCAGTATAATTTGTGTGTGTATTATTAATATCATTTTCTTAATTACAAACTAAATAAATATTTAAATGAGTCAATTAAAAGAAAGATAGAAAATGAATTGTTTTAAGATAAATTTTCTGTGCAGTAAAGCCTACACAGTATGTATGTATAAGATAATGAATAAAATTTATAAAAACCTCTCAATAGTGTTAAAATAATATTACAGATAAAGACTTTCTTTTGGTATAAATTATTGCTGAATTACTTAACTATTTTGGAAAAAATTCTAATTTAAACCTCTGCTGGGTATTCTTTTTTGTAAAGAATATCATTTTCAAGGACGAAAATAAGCGATATAAGTTGGTATGTTGTCTATATTAAAAATGGTGGTGGGTTGAAGTACAGATCTTTTATAAACTGGATTTTGCTCCTCATCTTCTCAGACAAAAATGAGGAGGGTTTTTTTGTTAAATGTTTTAAAGATAAATAAATTTATTTATTACTAAAATGCAAGTTAAATAACCGATGTACAAACATCACAGCAACTTCGTATTTTTCTGTATCACAAAATGGGTGTTGTAATTTAAATATTTTCATAAGTTTCAACTTCCGAGCCACTTTTCAGAAAAGGGTTGAATTCAAATATCTCTTGGAAAGGTGGAGAAATTTACCAATGTCTTATCTTGAATAGTTAAGTTTTTTCACATATTTTTAATGTTCTGAAAAATCTCTATGTACTATACTTTGTATGGGTTCGTGTATAAATGTCAAGATGTAATAATAATAATTGCTAATTTATCATAATCAATTTTACTGTATTAAGTGATGGATTTTTAAAATAAAGAGGATGAAGGAAATGTAAAGGGCCCGTTCTGTTACAAAATGTTATTTTATGATGAATTTAAAAATTGCTCCACCGTCTTTAATGTAACTTTATTTTTTTTTTAATAGGAAAATGACCATATGATTTCAAGAGCAAATCAATGGCGTAAACAGTGCATCAATATCTCAAACCATTTTGAAGATATTTGTATAAGAAAATGTTTTTATTTAGATTTATATGATTGTTTGGGTAAGTTATTGGCTATAATTAAGTTAGTGGGAAGATATCAACAACTTAAAAATAAAAATGATAAATCATGATATCATAAATCACAATATTAAATGAGTTTGTCAAAACTAAATAAATGTAAATCATTTCAAAACAGTTTAAGATATCAATGTGCAGTTTTCACCATTTATTTTATCTTAAAATTTTTTTAAATGAATCATTTATTACATAACCATTTTACTATAAAAAAAAAGTTATATTCAAGATAGAAGTCCAAATTTTAAACTGGGAAATTTGTAACTGAGAAGGTACACCACTTGCATTCTTTTAAAGTCTATACAATATTACTCTGATGGTATATGAGGCTTCATGCGCGACAGTGCTAGTGTGGCTTTCAAAATAATTAATTTGTATAATCTTAAGTGATATTGTGTACAAATTGTTATGATAGCACAATTAAATAATGATCATTAATTGATAATAATAATGCAGGTTCTTGTTCGACAACCAGAATCCTACTCATATATATTATCGATGGAAACTGTTTTCCATGTTACAAGGAGATATTCAAAACAAATGGAGGACTTCCGAGTTTAGAATGTTTAAAGGTAAGGTGTATATGATGTATATTTATGACTCTACTAGCTGCTATGACCGGCTTTTTACAAATAAAGAACACTTTCAAGCTTTTCCAATGATATTATATTT
Organism: Philaenus spumarius; assembly: GCA_018207615.1. Taxonomy (NCBI): domain Eukaryota; kingdom Metazoa; phylum Arthropoda; class Insecta; order Hemiptera; family Aphrophoridae; genus Philaenus; species Philaenus spumarius. The sequence continues at coordinate 3,738 of JAGFPH010012246.1, read as the reverse complement.
TTGTGAAAAGGATACAAATTTTGATATAATAAAACTTGAACTATAACTAACTTAAGTGTTTGTTTTAATTTAGGTGGTCCGATATGGCGTCCACCTCCGATGAATATATACACACAGGGTATGCCAGAAGAACTTGTCGAACCTGAAGTAGAAACACGTAAAGGCAGTTTATCTCCGGCGCAGAGAGATAGACTGGAAGATTTAATTAGAAATATAACTCCAGAAAGACTAAGCGTCGCTGAAGTTATGGTGTTTTGTATAGAACATAGCGATGCAGCTGATGAAATCTGTGATTGTATCCAAGAATCTCTGTCTCTAACCACTACTGCCATACCTAAGAAGGTAAGTAATATTATTAGTTGGTCTATTCAATGTTGTTTTCGGTTTTTACTCTGCAAAACATCTGTTTCTAAAGTTCACAGGGCTCTGTTATAACGGCAGCTCCACCAATTTGTTATAAAAGGGATCTACTTAACACCAACTCGCTTGGCTCTTTTTCTGTTGACCATAAACGTATATTTGGTATAGTAAGTTAGACCCCAAGAATATATTATACAAATATTAAATACAGTGCTCTACTCCTATATTAAAAAACAATAAACTTAATAATAATAATATAATAATAATAATACTTGAATGTATATAAATCTTATACCTTACTCTATGGACAAAACTGAGTTCAAATGAATCTTCTTCTCAAAACTATTACTCCAATAAAGGATTATCTCAATATAAAAACTAACTCTACTCAAACTTTATACAAAACAATTATTCCCTAATATTCACAAGAAATGGGCCCTCACCTTATTATGTCTTCACAGCTTCTTTTGGTTAGATCAGCTTTCTTGCCTTGACGCCCTCATCGGCGAGTTTACCCAAAAAGCCCCGACTCGAATTATTGCCATCTATTTGAAACCTCTGTCCCCACTCAGTTTTACTCGTGCCCTTCAGTCGTTGGCCTACTTTTATGTGTGATTGTGATTTTATCGAGTGTTGCGCCATAAGAATACCATTCTACTTCTAATATACTGCTCCTCACCTTCATTAGTCAAACTCGCATAAATTAACCCTCCCCGTGGCAGACTGCACTAAGTGACGTTCTCTCAGGCGCAAGATGCAACCATTTCGAACGAATGTATAAATTTGCATACATTTGCATATTTGATTAATTAATATACTCAAAATCATCCAATCGTAATAAAACTGGTACCGTTGGAAAGAAATGAATTAAACTTTAATTTTTGTATCTAAAACTTTTTCGTAAAACGTATATTTACATACGTAATCATCGTTTTAAAATATGCAAATCGGGTTACAGTTGTTTCCACGCGTGAATTTGCTTACAATTGTACTGTTCTTCTTCGACGTTCAAGACTATCTACAAAAATATTTCTATGGCTATTATAAAGATACCATTGGATTCGTCAAGATTTTATCTTTGTAATAGTGCTTTCCAATCAGATGTCACTATTTTACACGATTTATGACAAAGATTTCTGTAAACCCTTGCGATTGGACAGTTTTCAACCAATGAAACAGGCATGTTTGTCAACCGAGATAACGCCTACAGTTCCTTATGTTTTCACAGATTTCTTTATACCATTTTGTAGAGTTTCTTTCCAATAGTTCGATCTTTCTAACGGTGGGAAGTAAAATAGATATAATCAGTTATTTGTTTGTCTAGACAGCAGTGGAAAGTACATAATTTGGACAGTCTGGTGAGACCGTTCGATGCCTGTCGCTCCCACGTTATCAAATGTTCCTTCCTGCCCATACTATATTGCCGGCGAAGTTTTATTAGATTGATGTCATTGTGTTATTCAAATAAAGATAACTCAAACACTTTTGTGAACTAAGAAAAGCAAGTATACAGTTCTTTTCTTTGATTTATTCTCTACACTTTGTTTTAATAATATTTCATTTTTGGGCAAAGCATATGAATGTAAATTACGTTTCAAACTAGGCTTAGTTTTGTAGCAGTCTTGTATTTGGAACAAAAACTGGTGTTTTCAAAATAAGAAATTTGTAATTGATAAATGTTTTTATACAGTTCTATTTAGAACTAAATTACAAAACTTTTTTATGCTTATGAAAAAATTACAAAAAAATGTTTACTACTTGTTCTGTTGGCCTAAAGTTGAACTTTTACCTTTCGTAACTGAACATTTTTTGTTTCTTGAGCTAATAACTTTTACAATTTTACAGCAATAAATGTTTAATTGCATATAGGAATTCCTTGAACCTTTCTCTACAAAAAAGGTATAGAACACTTTTGGATTAGGATAGAATTACTATTTTTGGCGAATTTAAATAAAAATGCTTGCAAAATACTAAAAACCAGCTACCCAATTTTAGCTTTAGGGTTAAAGACGTTAAAAAAAAGAAAAAATCTCCAGCAATCTAGCAAACCTTTTTTGAACAAAATATGGCCGAACTTTACATTAAAACTTATTTTACAGTAGAGTCCCGCTATGCGAACCCTGCTATTCCGAAAATCCGCCTATTTCGAACAGAGTTCAGAAAAAATTCCAATTATTTAATATAAAAAAAGGAGAAATTAAAAAGACGTTCGTGAATAAATGTACTTTTATTGTTATACAAATAAGTTAAATAGAGACATACATAGAGCCTAAGATTGATGAAAACGCCTGAAACCAAATTGGAATGAAAGCTGGTTTTGTTTCCTTCACGTTTTCCATCCGTTTTGCGGGAAGGAAGCTACTGCAACAAGCGTCAAAGGATACCGCGTACTTCAGAAAGACGGAAAGATTAGATAAACAGCTATGGACTAGGCACTAGTAGTGTTGTTGCCACCTGCCAGTTGCGTTCATCTGTTTTTCTCCTCCGTTTGCGTTATCTTGAAGGAATTTTTTTCTCAATCTTTTTTCAAGATAATGTGATACTAACGGACAGACTGCGGGGATGACAAAACGGCCAGTTCGAACAACCTATCCCTTCCCTTCCATTTTTAGAAGAAAATGTAATCACAACGGAAATAACCCCGGATGATGTAAACGTACACTAAAGCGAGGTCAAGAGCATTTGCCCCAGCTACGTGTGATATGAGTTCAGTTTGAGCGTTCACCTCCTCCGAGGCGATCAACGCTGCATAGAACAGACACTAGCAGATGTTCTCGCACTTAATTTTCGCCTTAAGTCAATGCGTGGATATTATTAACGAAATCCTCCTATTCCGAATTCCCGCTTAACCGAACAGTGTTCGGTCCCAATTAGTTCGGAATAGCGGGACTGTATTGTAGATTCTTTTTTGTAAAAATCATTTATTAAATAAATCCTGTAGAATGTAACAAAAGTTAGTTTTTTCCCTGTTTATGATAAATCTGTGGCTTTAGGAAAACGTTTTTACAAGATTTTAAGGAAATTTCTCTTAAAATCTGTGTTTGAATTAATTGCTCTTTTACTCGTTCTTAAAACATAATGAATTCTTAACAACTTTTTTAAATATTAATGTTTTTGTTTATTTTTCCTATCTAGCCTAATCATCCCCTAGAATGTAGATAATGTATGCCAAGATATTTGTGCTAGAAACTCTGACGCGCGTTCTATACGAGCTCTTTCAATGAAGCGTTACTAATGTTAATGACAAGCTAAAAATGTAGTATTCTGACAGCACCACTGTTTAAAACTATAGTAACTTTTGCTAATACATATGCAATGTCTTTATGGTGTCCCTAGTTCTCCAGTTGAGAATGAGCACTGTGCAGATCACTTGTGTCA
>JAGFPH010012245.1:11335-31040 GCA_018207615.1 Philaenus spumarius | reverse complement strand
AGCCACTTAGTAGCGCTTCTCGGTGGTTGGTTCTCCCTTCACACGTAGCCACTTAGTAGCGCTTCTCAGTGGTTGGTTCTCCCTTCACACGTAGCCACTTAGTAGCGCTTCTCAGTAACCGGCGTTGTGTCGCTTCTACGTTCGTTGTGTCGCTTCTCGTTTATATTCAAAATATGGTTCAAGAAAGACATTAATTTAGACAAATATTTTTACTAAAAATGGATTTTAAACTATAAAGTAAAGGAGAGTCGGATGACCCTTAGGGCAAAAAAAAATAAAATAATTGTTTAGCTTATTATGTTGTACAGGCTAGGTCTTTAGATTTAATTTAAATCCAATTTCATGTAAATATGTTGAGCAGAACATTTTTTATAGGCTTTGTTGTACTTCAATTCAACAAACAGTATTAAGGTAAAACGAATTGATTTCAAAATAAAGTATTAAAGTTTAAACTGCGTTTCCCGAAAGTCTTGTTTTCTACAAAGGAACATTTTTCTCGGAAACCATAAGAGATATTTCAATATTTTCTTTGGTTTGTTTGGTATAATAGCATGCACATTTTAACATGAGGGTTTAAAAAATTTTAGTTTGAAAAAAATTATGTGACTTTTTATGACTCAAATTTGGAAATTGTTTTGACGTTTGTGAAAAAACTTCCAATAATTTTACTGTAAGCTATTTTGAGGAATCATTGTGTTAAATTGTAGAGAAAAGTATACTCTAAAATATCGTTTTTTTTAAATATGATGTTATTTTTTTTGGTTCCTGAAATAAATGTACCTTTGTAACATAGGTAACATAGGGCCATCCGACTCCCCTTAAGAACATTTACAAAAATACAAACTTTCACATTTATTTTTATATATTGATAGTAAACTACACATTTAATTAACATAATTCTAGTCTTCAGTCAATTAATTTTAAATCTTAAACACATCAGTCGACAAATCACTTTGATTCGAAGAAACATCGTCTGGGCCCGGAAGGACGTTTTGGTCCATAACCGGTCTGTGTTGTTTGAACTGATTTTCGTTTCTTCAATAAATAAAACTTAAGCACATCTGCAAGTTTCAACTGATCATTCAAGACTGATATTGTGTTGCAGATAGTGCCAAGTAGCGTGAAGCGTCACTTGAGCATGCGCTGTAACGTCTTACTCTCTCCTACTCGATTGTGAGTCTTCAGTACAGTCACCATCAAAAAGTGTTGATATACAATCAACACGACTACATAGGAGACATGAATTAGGTAGGGCAGGCTGCTCTGACTGTACTCCGTCGCGAGAGGGGAAATGTGGTGGGAGCCGGCGTAGGAGAATTGCACACCCCCTCTTCGCGCTCCATCCTAATTGGCGCTATCTGTAACGCCGGCCAGCAGCGCTTCGACGCGCTGCTACTCGCCACGCATCACTTCTCTTCGAGCGACTAAAAAAGTGGCCCTCCTACCATTTAAAACTATGTTTCGACAGCAGCAGCGCTTCTTTTAATCGCCGAGATCTGTGGCGAAGGCAAATTCCGTAACAGGCAGTGGCGTCTCTAATTTAGTGGCTGTGGCGGTGTGTGAAACCTTCCATATATTTGTAACTTTAGTCGACAGAAGCGCTTCTTAGTGGCGCTGCTAAGTGGCTTCGTGTGAAGGAGCCCTTATAGATAAAACAACTGATTTGGATCAAAAGCTTGACACTTTGACAAGATCGTCTGTGTTTTAATTCACTGTATACACTGGTTTAACCGTTAAATATATATCAAAACAGTATGCAATAAAGTAAAATGTACTCATAGATGTTAAGCACCCCTTAAAACCTGATTTGCAACTTTATGTTCGTTCGGACTAACAAACCGGCAGAAATATGTACTTTTAGGGCCGGTTTCCGAGCTCCGGATCTATAGGTTCTGGACTTATTGAGTCGAGGACTCAAATAAGCTCTCGGATCTAAATCGTCTTGCTGAGTCGCGGATCTATCTGTGAAACTCCAGGATCTATTAAGTCCTGGACCTATTTGAGTCTAGAACTTAAGCAATAAACATCGAGGGAATTTTACGGTATTTGGCGTTGTGATGTTGGCAATGGGTGACAGCCGACCGTAAAAAATAAATATCTCCCCCGCTGTTTACCGTTATATGGCTTAGCAGGGTGCGTCTTTGGTTGTTTTTGTGACGTATTTCCTCAAATCTGCGTCTAGTCTTCCATTAACATTGTAGTGAATTCTTTGTAAATTTATTTGGTGTAGTTATTGTGTAGTTATAAATTGTGTATTTGGTCATCGATGCGCGTAGTTATTTATAGTATAGATATTGTAAACAGTGTTTTTGTGGTTTTTGTAAATATGAGCGGTCAAGACGTAAAAAAGCGTGTCCGATTTGAGAAGAAAGAATTGGACTTGTTGCAGCAACTGGTTGGGAAATATCCTGACGTGGAAAAAAAAAGAATATGACAAAAAAACGAACAGATGAAAAAAGTGGTGTGGAAGAAAATTACTGATAAATTTAACGTAGATGTATGTGTGACCAAGAGATCAACTGAACAGTTGCGGAATGTGTGCAAAAGATTGAAGAAAGATTTTAAATCCAATCAAGCTGCATTGAGGCGCAAGAAATTCAAGACCGGCGGTGGACTTGCGTCTCCGGCCCCTGAACCTAATGAAAATGACAGAATTATGGAGGAAGTTTTGTTGGAGCAGGCGCCGCTCGAATCAATCCCTGATGATGATTTTCAAGGTAAGAATAAATACAAAAGAATTTACTAAAACAATGTTTTATTGCATTATGTGCAAAATATAACATTATCATTTTTGTAAATTGCACACATTGGTTTCGTAATATAATATTAATAATAGTATAATAATTTTATTTTTACTCCTTCATCTTAGAAAATTTAAAAAAAAATTTACGAAATTGATTTGGGTCAAGCACTTTGAAATAAACATGTTTTGTCTCTCGAAATTTTTTCTAAAAATTCTTCCTTTTCGAGATATTAGCAACTTTATGTCAATTTATTTCAACACGTTTAGGGCCGCTATTTTGGTTAGAGTGGACCTTTCGAAGTCCGGTTTGCGGCAATGTGTTCTACTAACTAAGACCTTTAAGGCCGTCCCCCTTAAGGGATAAAAAAGTGATAATACCTTAAAAGAGTAGACATTTATGGCTATTATTGATATACCAAGTCTCATTACTTTATCTATAATGGTAAAAAATATATTACACCGTTCCGGGACTTTTCAATCACACTGTATAATGTTTTCATGCAGTGTAGTTTCCAACAATAAAAACTCAGATTGTTATAAAAGTTGACTATTTAAGCTTTTACAATTTGTGAACATTAAATTTCAATTTCTGATTTAATCTACAATAACAGGTGATCCTTTAAAAAAAAAAAATACAAGGCTTTCCCCTCCTCCGGCCCGACTATTCAAAATATATAACGTTTCTTTGGTAATAAAGAATTAGGGGGGGATTTGCACCATTGGGTTGGCCGCCTTTGTTTTATCCTGATTCCGTTTTAAAATGCTAGTTCAGTTTCAAGATAAAAAAAAAATTAGGAAGAATTAAACCTTTAAAAATGCTAAATTATCAAATTAACGGCATTTAAAGTATTTTATATGTATTGAAGGTATAAATTATTTCACATTCTACCGAAACGTATTCAAATGAGTAAAAATAAAAATGAATTAAACAAATTTTTACAATCATGTTTGAATACGATGGTTGAAGAAAGCATTTTAACATGAGTTATAATTTTAGTTATTTTTTATGTGTAGTGTTTACATTATAGTCATTAATATTTTAGTTGAAAAAAGCCATTCTTATTTTAAATTTTAATTGTTTTAATTTGCACCAACAATTTTAATAAGTGTTTATTTTTATTTTTAATGATAAGGCCCATTAATATTGTTCAGGCATAGAGGTTACCTAATTTATCACACTATTAATGTTAAGTGTGGATTTTTGAAGTGATAACTTCTTTTGGCACGTTGGGCACTTTCGCTTGACTATGTTTCTGAAATCTCGCTTTTGCGTAGACACAAGTCAGAGCGTGGAGAGAGAATATTTAATACATTTATTTATTACCATAGCAATCAAACTAACATATAACAATTAGTTAATATAATATAACAGCTGATTTCGCTATTCTTCGCCCAACATCGGTAATTCTTAAACAAATACCAGCGTAAATTTATATTTTGGTGTTACGTTTACATCTTCAATCATTAAAATTTCTTGTAAAGTTGATTTTCATAAATAATATTAGTTGTACAAATAATGTAGGGTTCTATAACTATACGTTATAAGATTTGCTTTGATTTTTTAATCTGTAAATAAAAACGACCTTTTATCATCAATATATTCGTTTATACAAATTTAAAGAAGAGATTCCTATTGTTTAACTTCGGAAACATTCGTACATCTTCGTATAACGTATTTGATTATTAATTTCTTTACTATAATATTAACAACTTCTAAATCATTTGATCTATCAATATGAAATAAAAACCAACTAAAAGATAATATTTTTACCTTTTTTTAAATATATGATAACGGATATAAATAATAAATTTTAACAAATAGGCCTACAGTTTTATAATCCTTATAATTGTACACATTTACCGAGTTTAAAATCCCCGTGGTCATAGAAGTTATCACTTCCAACGTGTGGTCGTAAGCACCCACCCAATTAATTTAGTTTTTTTCTTTTTAGATTATAGAAAAATGTCATGTTTTTAATCAAGAATTCAAAGTGACTTTATATAAGTTGTACGTATGATGTGTGGTAAATATACATTTTGAGTTTTTAGGATAGCATTCCTATACAAATTTCACTGTACACATGTCATCAACTTCAAAACAGGTAGTCACCTCTCTTCTGTCACAACTATCTACACCTAAGGTGAGGAAATGGAGAAAAAAACACTTTTTTTATTTGCAAAATATAGTTAAATGTTTTAATATATTTTACATTAAGTAACCATCCCAAATTGTTTTCTATTTAATCCTTAAACGACTACAGCTGACGTGTAAGCAGCTGTGTACGGAGAATATGATGCGTAAGCTGCATAGGGAGATGCGACGTAGGGGGAGGCAACATATGGAGAGGCGACGTAGGGGGATGCGACATAAGGAGCAGCAGCAACAGGAGCGGCAACGTAGGGGGCAGCAGCAACTGGAGCGGCGACGTAGGGGGCAGCAGCTGCAACGTAGGGAGCGGCGAATCCATTATAGTTCCTGGCAATCACCTGAGAGCTGGTAGCTGTAACTATAGGCGCTGGAGCGGCGACGGCAAGGAGGCCGGCAGGTTTAGGAGCGGCACTGACACAAGCAGCCATAACGGCGAAGAGGACAAAACTCTGCAAAAAAAGTATTAGCATTATTTACCTTGTTAGAACTAGTGTAATGTTTCGAAATGTTGTTCCACTTTGATTACACTATTTCTTGTCCGTTCGAAAAAAACCACTGAAGTCCAATTTGAAAGGAAGATGTAAATGCATAATTTTCAATCATCCGTTTTGTGAAAATGTTTTAAATCAAAATTTGTATTAAAATTAAAATTCGTCCCTCACTGACGTCAAAAAAGTTACAAAATAACAGTAAATAAGAGAGTTGTAAATAAATATTTCTGATTATAAACGCACGCAATCTTATCAGAAAATGTCTACAGCATATAATGTATTATTAAGTTTAGGCTAGAGAAGGAAAGCATGGAACAACCTGAACATCCCTATTTCGAGGAAAAAAGAGAACTTGATTTTATCATATTTATACATTAAACCAACTGTCGTCATCACAATACACGACAAGGGTTTTTTTAGAAGAGGAGAGCCACTCTTAAAAAATTGCATATAGAGTCCGTTTGTAAACATATATAAATTATTAACGTCAATTAAGTTATTTTATCTAACAGAAATTCAAGCATACAAAAATAGCATGAAGTTCTAACTTATAGTCTTTAATCACAGTATGTTTACAGGCAGTCACCATTCATGGCGGTCATCTTCTAAAAAAGGCCCCGACCAGCCATAAACTATCAGGGTATATGTCAATGATAAACCGTGCTTTAAAAATACCTTTAAACCAAGAACATTTTCATTCGGAAATAAAATTAGTGGCAAAATTCAATGGATACCAACAGCAAATTGCATTTCCACAGCATTTTTCCAGTATAAAAACATAAAAAACTGTACTTTAAAATGAGAACTTGTAGCCTAATAAACAGATGGCTTTCGTTTACCAACAATTTGCAACAACGACAATCAACAGCTGTTATTGAACATCTGTTTTCAACTTAATTTTTTATGTGCAACAAACTTGTAGTGTTTTCACTTAGTTCCTCTGTATTATGGGTATAAAAAAACAAACACCGTATTCGTTGTTTCATAAAAGTTATTTGTCTAAACAATGTTTTGTTACAGTTAGAGCGTTTTCATTGGTTCAAAACGGTTCCATACACAAAATATCTCCCGCTCGGTAAGGGTGTTTTAAGAACTTTATACCCCTACAACTTTTAAACAGTTAGTCGTAGGCTATCAAAAACACACACATAACAAAAACGACTTAAATTACTTGCGAACCCCAAAATCATCATTCAATACAGGGTGTTCCGTAAGAAACTCGAAAGTTGACCGTCATATTGGAAAATAACCGCCATTCACAAATATTTTAGCTACAAATTTTTTACATTTCTCAAAAAACAAGGAAATGTTCCCCATTTAAAGTTTGTTGTCAGGTTTATGGAGGCTCATCTTGTATTGTAAATTTTCTCTTTACTATCGATTCTAAAATATTTTAAACAAAATCAGTATATTTAAAAAAAATTACATATTTTTACTTGTGTATAAGGTGTATATTTGAACATTGATGAGCCAATTGGGAATTCATTAACACCTTTGTATAAATATTAGAAAGACAATAACTGCTGTAATAATTTACCAAAAGAAAATAACTACGTAATGATTAGATGCTTTAAATGCAATTTCACAGTTCTCAACCAAATAAAGAAGAAAGTTATTCCAATATTATAAGTAATATTCTAATGGTATTTTAATATTAAAAAATAATTAAGTTGGCAAACAAATTTCTGAATAATAAAAACTATTTCTGAAACTCAAATTTCACTAACAAATTGTATTACAATGAAATAATGTATACACTTGAACAGTATTTAAAATTAGTTTTAATACAACTATAAACGTATTATGTAAGTACCATGTTATAAAAGGAACAAAATCACTGTTACTAATTTTCCTAGTTAAAACCCTAATAGTTTTACCCATTATTCACTAATCACAAGTAATATTCAATCGATAAAATACTCACAATGAACATATTCATGTTGTGTATAGGAGGCAATTGGCTTCACTGATGCTCAGAACAATCCAGGAGGCTGTTTTATAGGTAAAAGCATTGTTGGAAGGTGTCATCAAAGCCTCCTGTAGAATATCAAACAGCTGTTGCCAAATTGTCACATTGTAGTAACCAGCTGCAATCGTTGTAAACGTTTAAGCAATGTCAACTTGAACGTCACTCTGGAAAAACTAAAACCATTATAGCTAGATTGTATCTGAAGTAATCTATGTATTATAAATAAACGGTACCAGGAACTGGCACATACTTTCTCAGAAACATATTTAAATTATAAACAGATTCACTGTGACTTCATAATTGTAGTAAAGTAGGAGAGAGGATACATTAAATTAGGAGAGAAACTAATAAATATTATTATTATTAGCTAGAGAGAAAACTATTCGATCGATTTCGAACTAATTTGCACCAAACATGTCAATTATAGTTTGTGCAAATAGGGAAGGCGGTTCGAAAAGGTTCCTATCTGCCACTAACCTCGCACACGCACGCAAACTCACGGGCTACCGACCCTAATTAGTTGCGGTGTGTTACCTATTGATAGCTGTTCTCAATAGTATTTTTTATATTGCATTTTAATGAAAACGTATGTAAGTGTGATTCTCATTCTGATTTATTATGATCCAGTAATTATTTCTGAGCAAATAGATACCAAACACAGCATGCATAGAATAAACCATTAAAATAAATATTAACACGAGTTGTTTCTCGAACAAACTTTGGTTGCTATTATAAATATTTGTTGCAATTTTATTTTTATTTCAGATGCTAATAACAATGGAAAATAAAAGTACTTTTAAACAATTGTGAAACACAATTTAATACAACCTAAAGTAGGCCTAGATAGAATTGTGTACATTTAAACATAAAAATGGTTATTATAAACTTTTTTTGTCTAAACTTACAAAGTAACTAATTTTATAATAAAATCACAACTGACACTCAAACACATGTTATCACCACGAAGATGCAGTTTAAACTAATCACTTTTAAAGACCTTTGGGAAATGGATAAGTGCGGAAATAAACTGATCTAGTTTTAAGAACAAGCATGTTTGAAATCTTCTAACAAACGGTGTCTATAGTAACGTTAGGGATGCATTATCCACTGTCCAAACACACTCATTGAACTATTTTGTTCATTCTCTATAACAAAGTGTCAGACCAAGTGTGTTTACCTCTTTCAGTAACTTGAATAAGTTTTGCACTATTACAATGGCAAAATGTACAACTGCAATAAACATTACACTTACGGAAAATAAAAGTGCATTGTTAAAAATATAAAATATCCTCTCAATGAACTCGGTCAAAAATATATATAACATTATATTTATAGCAACCAAGTCCGCTTAGTAAACCGATAATTTTAAAGTTATTTTAATGGGTAGTCGTACACACGCCGTGTTTGGTATCTATTTGCTTAGAATTAATTACTGAATCATAATAATTCAGAATCACAATCATGCTAATATATAAGTTAACTTTAAAATACAATATAAAAACACTATTGTATAGAGTACAATTTCCAATTGGTGACGAACCGATCCTAATGAGGGTCGGTCATATACCCTGCGCTTGTGTGGATGGGACGGTTGAGAACGACCGACTGCCTTTCCAGTTTGCACAAACTATAGGCCTGTGTGCTCGAAAAAAGGTTTTGAAACATTTCGAAAAACAATCCCCCTTTTGACCAAAAACACCTCAAAAATCAGTTATTTTACACGTACAGAAGAAATACATATAAAGATGTATATATGGGTGTGTTCTCCCTCAAACGGCCACATTTTACATCCGATTTGGTCCAAACTTCAGCACAGTATGGTATTATAAGTTGCTCCAACAAATTTGTTAACCAAGAAACCAACAAACGACGTCACGTTGTTTTACTGCAAGTAAATATTTTTGAGATTTTTTTTATAATGATGAATTATTTTTAGGGTTTATCTACACAAATAAATATAAGAGACTATTCTGCACATTTTGTTATTTATACGACCTTATACCCCGTCTGGTTCCCCAAATATCAATTGGAAGTAAAATACCATAAAAGAAATCGGTTCAAATCCACGTCCGTCAGGGCAGTTTCTCATCCGTGAAAAGAAGCCCAGTCCATAGTCCGAAGCAGCAAGGTCGCGTGTGCTCTGGAGGCTGGAACACCAGAGCGTAGAGGCTGAGGTTCAAACAAATTCTTCTAATATATTGGGTACAAGTAGGTAGCTATTCAGCGCCTTCGTGAGTAAATAAATTTCCCACATTGTTGGTTGAAATCCTAAAACGTGTAAACTTAATTTTTCAAATTCGCTCAACTCACGTCAGGGGATCAGCTCGTGCCCGTGTTTTATTAGCTTGGTATCACTGTCTATGTAATGGAATCTTTGAACGTGATTTTCACCCCCTTCAAAACGTCGAATTGATTTGAAACTTTGCACGCTTATCAAGGACCGATGACAATGCAATATTAATTTTGTTGGGTGTAGTAAGAGAGCACTGATCATGGTCCCCAGAACGTTTTCGGGTGTCATTAAAAACTGTATATACAGGGTGATTCACGGCGATATGCAGAAACTTCGGACGCTCATTCTACATGTAAAAGTAAAGAAAAAAGTTACATGTAAAGGTCCAGAAATGCTTCGTTTTTCAGATATCTGCCAATTAGTTTTTTTTTTTTTTAATCTACTAACTCACATACGATATACAAAATATCGAGTCTCTAGATTACAATTATGTAAGCCACGTTTGATTCCGTTTTGAGACTAAAAAATAAAAAATAAATTTTAGTTTTAAAAAACTAAAAAAACACGCTTTAATAGCAAACAGAACTAAAAATGTTAAAATAATTGTAAAAATGCGTGGGGTGCGGTTTACTATTTTTTTATAACAACTCTACTTGTATAAATATAAACCAATGAAATATTTGTAACATTTGATGCCAAGCACCCCACGCTTTTTTACAATTATTTTAACGTTTTTAGTTCTGTTTGCTATTAAAGCTTTTTTTTATTTTTTTAAACTATAACTACTGGACATGGCAAAGCTTCCCTATTGCTTGATTTACCTAACCTAAAATTATATTCAGTTTTTGATCCAAATCAGTTGTTGATCAAAATCAGCTGTTGATCAAAATCAGCTGTTTTAAGCTTTTCATACGAACAGCTGTTTTTTGTGCCCCTGATAAAATCAAAAGAAATCTTTCTTCTTCTTCCTTAAGATTGACCTTCCATAAGATTAACATGTCAACTTTGAGGGCCACTGGGGCGAAGCCCTTAACATACATTGAGCTCATTTTAATGGAAGCACAACTTCAGAGTGAGCTCTGTAAAATGACACCAAAAACATCAAAATCGGTTAAAAACTCTAGGAGGAGTTCTACTCACAAAATAACCCCTAGCAAATTAATTATGTATAGATGCCTAATTGGGGCCTAGGCCTACTACTTGTCAAGCAAATTGTTATGCATAAATTATTTTTCGTTAACATGAATAGTTAAAGGAATTTTTATCACGAAATTGTTAGCGATCTATATTTGACTTACATACGTAAATGTAAAATGAAAAAGAACCAATGCAACGGAAAAACTTTGACGATATAAAAGTACACTTTCCTGAGGATTTATTCCATTTTAAGTGTCAATAATTGACCTTATTTTTTCAGCGAATTTTAATAGGTATTGCAATGAGACTTAACTTGACTTATGGTGACGCCTAAGGTTGGGAGTAGTAAATGGGCACCAACCATGGTCCCTGAACACGTTTTGGGACTAAAAACTACATACATAATAATGTAGAGTGTTCATAAAGTCCTTTTAACCCCCTAATTATTTTTGTTACTGAAAATAAGTTAACAAAATGTTAAAAATATATCTCGTATTGCATAACAGGACACATTTTTTAACACATCCGACCCTCTATGATTTTAGGAGGCTTAAGAGGGCAAGGGGGTTAAAAATTTCACATATAAAGGTAGGTCATGTAATATACCATTGAAAAGCTTATTTAAAGAGAAACATAATGGCGCAAACTAATTAATTTCTTGCTTCATTTCAAAGTAATGGGCAATCAAAGTTCTGGAAAATAACATACAACCTAATTATTCCTAATATTAACAAATTAATAACCTCCTTTGATGTTATGATAACAATATCACTTAATAGCTCTAGTTTTCACCATTCTGTTCCTCTTTTAATAAACTTTTCAGTGGTGTATCACATGACCTACATGTATATTTGAAATTTGTAACCCCCTCCCCCTCTCAAGCCCCCCAATTTGCAAAATAGTTGGATGAAACCCTAAAACATGTAACTTAATTTTTTAAACTCGATTAACAAACGTCAGCGGTTCAGCTTGTGATCGTGTTATTTTGTTTTAAAATTAATTAATTGCGCTACATGGTTTCCGTCTGAAGATTGTACTTCTACATCTACGGCGAAAGTATTTTCTGGTTGAAATGTTTTTAAATCTATGGTATTATGAAATAGTCTGAAGTTCATAAACATTTCAGTACAGATATAGTACCGTATCGGGAGAGAGTGCAACGGTGGGTAGTAAGCGTAGGCGCTTTCCACGATTAATCTTAAAGTATCAATTAATTGCAAGTGCTCTTACAATAAGTAGGAGAGTGAACAACGTCTTAATTGCAACTCTGCCTACGCGACCTCTACAATAACAATCAATACTAGCCAACCATACAGCTTATTAAATTTCTTTAGGCATTGGAAAAACATACCAAGCAACATAAATTGAATTCCAATTTTTATCTACTCTATTTTGATATTAAAAACAATTTTAAATGAAAATAATTTCAAATTACATACCAAAAGACTTAAAACCCCTTTAATAGTGTAACGTAAGCAAGTTTAAAAATAAAAAGTGACTAGCTTTAACTCAATTACTATCTATCCTATTTTGATCAAACTGACGTAAATATGATCGGCCTTAACTGATGAGAAAACATTATTTCTAAAATTAAAAATACAGAAGACAATTCTCACAAAAATACTTTTAATTGTCTAAAGGTTTCAACGACAAAGTCGTCATCCTCAATCACTATCAGTTATAACTGATTATGACAATGCTTAGTTTTCACGTAATAACACAGGTAGAGCTAAACATAAGCATAATTTATTATAAACAATTTTAAAGCGAAAATAACTGTTTTAACTTTTTCACGTAACATTTACGTCCGTAAATTTTATCATTTTACGTTATCATTCACGAAAATAACTTCCGTACACGTGAGTAACAATATAATATAACAGCTGATTTCACCCACCATCTGTAATACTTTTAAAAACCTAGATATATTACACTTTTGGGTTATGTTTTCAACTTCATTCAATCAATAATATGATAACTTGTGAAGTAGATTTTTTTAAATATGAGTTATAGAACTAATGTAAGCTTAATACGTTATAAGATTTGTTTTTTATATTATAAAACGAATATAAATACAACCTTTTATCATCAATATATTCATTTATACAAATTTAAAGCATATACTCATTCGTCTAACTTCGGAAACATTCGTACATCTTTGTATAACAAATAAACATATTCGATTATTAATATCTTCATTACAATATTAACAACTTCTAAATCATTTGATATATCAACAAAAAATTAAATGCAACTAAAGTATAATATCTGTATCTCTATTTTGATATATAATAATATATATAAATAAAAAATGTTAAGAAATAGGCATACAGTTTTGCAATCATTATAATAGCAGGATACGCATTTACCGAGTTAAAAATCCTATCAACATAGTTAGGTAGGTCAACAGAAAGTTTGTTGATTTTAAATAGTAATACTTTTATAAATGACTAGAGGGTTCCGCCTCCCGCGGTGACTCGCGTCGAAGTAAATGCAAACAGGTTATTTTATATAAATAGACTCTACTATTAAATTCTAATATGTTTTATTTATTTCTAATTAGGATGTAACATAGTGGTATCTTATTTTTAAATTCCTTAATTTATTAAGGGTTTATTCTCTAGCTTGAAAAGTAAAAACAATCAATATTTTTTATAGGAGTTGTTACTACATTTTCACCCCTTAGAAGCACGCGACAAAGTGTCAATTTATGATGCTTTTTTTATGTTTGTTGTAAGAAATAAATACACAAAATTTCAGCTCACCAACTTTAAGGAAAATATAACAATTAATTATTATTGTTTTTTATTTGTCATCACAATTTTACCCCTTAGCAGCACGCGACAAAATGCAGATATAATTTAATTTTTCTATGTACCTTTTAAGAAATAAATTAACAAAATTTCAGCTCTCTAACTTTAAGGAAAGTAAAACAATTAAAGTTTATTGTTTTAGGGGTTGTTTGAACAATTAAATCAAAATTAATTCTAGCCTATGTTAGTCAGGGATAGTATAGCTTTTTATTAGTAAAACTATTTTTACAATCGGTTCAGTAGTTCCAGAGATTACCCCCTGCATACAAACAAACAAATTCGACCTCTTTATAATATTAGTATACAGGATGAGTTTTAAATGTCCCCCCCCCCCCTAATTTTTTCCGCATTTCTTAAGATATCGACTCCCAACCACCGCCGAACATCATTGATTAGTTTATACTTTCTTTTGATGAGGTTCACATTTTTGGCCGCCATCTTGGATCCGCCATATTGGAATGAACTTTTATTTTTTAAATGTAAAGGTAAGGTTGTTACCCATCATTTCAAACTATTTTTTCCGTAGAACACGATGCCACAATCGGTTTTTAATTATCTGCTTTCGTTCTCGAGATATTAACAATTTTGTAAAAAATTGAAATTTTCAAAAATCCCTTGTTTTATTAAATTTTTTTTTAAATATCGACCCTTTATCATCAGATATCACAGTTTGGCAGTAGCTTATAGATTTTTATTAAGTTATAAATTTGTACTGCCACCTTCAGTAAATTTGTTTGATTTCAGTGTATTAACAACTTTTCTCTGCGAAACTGAAGATGGCAGTAAACATTTATAACTTAATAAAAATCTATAAGCTACTACCAAACTGTGATATCTGATGATAAAGGGTCGATATTTAAAAAAAAAATTTATAAAACAAGGGATTTTTGAAAATTTATATTTTTTACAAAATTGTTAATATTTCGAGAACGTAAGCAGATAATTAAAAACCGATTGCGGCATCGTGTTCTACGGAAAAAATAGTTTGAAATGATAGGTCACAACCTTACCTTTACATTTAAAAAATAAAAAATAATTCCAATATGGCGGCCAAAAATGTGAACCTCATCAAAAGAAAGTATAAACTAATAGTTTGTTTTGGGCGGTGGTTGGGGGCCGATTTTTTAAGAAAGGGGGAAAACATAGGGGGGGGGGGGTCATTTAAAACTCACCCGGTAGATGCTTTTCTGATGTGTAGTATCTAATTAATCGGCCTGTGATTTTTAACGGGGCTTACTAGTATTCCCGTCTCCTTCGCCCTTATAAGACGTCGCGTTACTGAACTTCCTTTGCATACTCGCGTTGTACATTACCAAACCTTCATTGCATTCGAACATAATTACTAAATACAATTTGTCAAAAGACGTGCGTTAAGGCTGTCACGAAATTCGTGCACCGTTTATTATTATTGCCTTTTGTCGCCAGGCTTAGCCATTTACCTTGTCGTCGCCTTCGTAGCGACCTTAGGTTCAGCCAGAACTTGATTGCAAATAATTTGGTAACATCTGCTTATAATTCTACGAGTGTAATTCAGAGGCCTTCGTGAAGGAGATACATTAGTATATAATACATGCACTTGTATCTTACTTCAGTATACCTGCAAAGTGTGCATTCAAAACCAACATGGACTCCAAACTGGTAAGTTATTTGATTGTAAGTTTGTATTTTATATAAATACTAGGGGAAACATCTGCGTGTTCCACACGCCAACCCAGTTGGAACCTTCTATACACATAATCGTGTTATCTTTTCTTGCAAATAGAATGTAGGGTTAATAATAACACCAAAGCTAAGATGGTAAATAATGTTAAATGTTTAAACAGCAGTTATAATAAAGATTAAAAGAACCAGAAAGATTCAGGTCTACACTTTAATAAAAACTTAACCTAAAAGTTAACAATAAAAATAATTGCTTCAAAGTTTGAAATCAAATATTAATGGAAATATTGGAGCAAACAGCTGTTTTATCTGTTATTTTATTCAATTGGTTGCTATGGTAACGAATGAAAATACATGTGTTGGCTTATCAGTATAAGCCCAACCTAATATTTTGTCTGACTTAATATACACTGAAATAAAAAATGTTTTTATAAAAATTTTATTATAGCCTCTGTTGCTCAGGTGTAGTGTAGTGTAGCTTTTTATTAGTATTTTAAAACCATTTTTTCAATCGGTTCAGTAGTTCGTGAGATTACCCCCTACATACAAACAAACAAATTTGACCTCTTTATAGTATTAGTATAGAAAAGAAAAAATTGTAAACATTTCCGTCACATTTTTGACTTTAAATTTTTATTAATGGGGTCCATTTACTTTGTTTCACATAACACTTTGAATAAGTTTGGTTCAAAAGTAGCCAAGTATAGTCGTACGTCTGGGGCAGTATTCAACTTGTTTCTATATTTTATTTCTATAAATGTGTAGGAAGAACGAGATCTTTCTACCGCGGTTCTACCAGTGGATGAGAAATGCAATAAAACCTTAATTGTCGGACAGACGTTCATATTCACTATTATCTCCATTCCTTAATTTATTAAAGGTTTATTCTCAAGTGTAGGAAAGTAATCAACATTTTTACTACATTTTCACCCCTTAGCAGCACGCGAAAAAATATCAATCTATGATACTTTTGTATGTATGTTGTAAAATATAAATGTACAAATTTGCAGCTCACTAACTGTTTAAGGAAAATATGACAATTAATTTTTATTGTTTTAGGGGTTGTTTTAACCCTTAAATCAAAATTAATTCTAGCCTACTTTACTCAGGGATAGTGTAGCTTTTTATTAGTAAAACTATTTTTTAAATCGGTTCAGTAGTTCCAGAGATTACCCCCTACATAAAAACAAACAAATTTTATCTCTTCATATTAATATTAGTAGAAACAAACATTTTGTTCAAATTGTCTTAAAAGAAAAATTATTTATCAGAGTTAGAATTCACTGATGATAAAATATTATTATTAAAAACACTAGGAAAATCATTATTATAAGCTTTTTCTGACAAAAATTCGGTTACATCTAAACAAAAGATATTTACACTTTTGTGGTAAATAGGTATGAAACCATTCATACAAGGTAGTATGGAATTTTTTTAATATCGGCACTTCAAGGGCTTTAACAATACCGAAAATTTAACACTAAAAATCCCACAAAGTCTGAATTATTTTCTTTAACGTAAATATTTGTATATTGTATTAAATGTCACCACAGTCAGTACTTGGTGAAATTCCAAAATAACGTAAAAGATAAAACTTACACTAAATTTCACAAAATATAATTAATTGTTACAGCTCTTATAACACTGACAAGGCACGGATAGTATTAATTTCTTGGCATTAAACATTAAAATTATAATTGGTGTTCATAATTTAAATTTTTTTAGAAAGCCAACTTATGCGGATACCGTTATAGGTACCTGCCAATTCAAAACTCTCCATCAATACATATAAATATAATTGAAGTGTCTGTATGCTATTTCAAAATAAAAGCTTTTCTCTAAGCTCATGTGGTTATTCAAACATTACCAAAACCTACACATTTATACGTTTTTTGTCTGTCTGTCTGTTTTTCCGGGCTAATTTCCGGAATGCTTAACCGATCTTGAAGAAAATTTCATTAACATATAGAAGGACTTTTCAAATAATATTTATAAGTATTATAAGTATTTTGGAATACTTTTTATTCCAAAAATATTTTATATTCCTGTTAAAAAATTTAAAAAATGCAGGAAGAAATTAGGGATTTTGTAGGCAAATATTATGTACAGGTCACAGCTATCCCATTTCTAATGCCACCCCAAAACGTGTTCTGGGGACCATGATCGGTGCTCACTTTCTACTCCCGACCTTAGGTCTTACCATAAGGGGCTTACCACTGCAATATCTCATCTTTCCTAAGGAAATTCACTAATAATATGCTAAGTTTGGTTGATAATGTGGCAGTGTTATATATATTAATAATTTTAATGTCCGTGTCTTACAACAAACCATAAACTATGTAAATTTGTGTAATATTTGCTTCGCCTATTTTTTCCTTTCCCTCTCCTATTCTCTGTAATTTCTTATCTAAAAAAATCACAAAATAATTCTTGTAAAACCTCCACTATAAGCTTATATTTACACTTTAGATGTTAAACCATAAAAACTGGTATAATATTTGTTTCTCCAATTTACAGTACGTTGTACTTCTGGTGGCAGTAGTTGCTTCCGTCTCCGCAGCTCCTAAACCGGGCGCTATCATCGCTCCCGTAGCCTACACAGCACCCAGCGTGGTCACCGCTACAAGCTCCCAGTACTTCGCCAGGAATTACAACGGTCTTGCTGTAGCCGCCCCGTACGTGGCTGCCTCACCGTACGTGGCTGCCTCACCCTATGTGGCTGCCTCACCCTATGTCGCTGCCTCCCCCTATGTCGCTGCCTCCCCCTACCTAGCATCACCTTACACGGCCTACGCTCCCTATGCTCCTTACGAATCAGCTGTTTTGGTTTAATATAAAATCAACTGTTTTTGTTTGTTAAAAAGCATCTGTTTTGGTTTAAAAATTTGGAAACAAATAACGGTGATTCATTATTGAATATAAAGTTGGGGCTATTTTATTTTATTTTTTGAAGTTTTACTTAATTAATTAACTTTACAAATGTGGGTATACAAAAATCACTAGCTTGTAAATTCAAAATTAAGAAATAAATAAATTAATCAATCAATAACTAAAAACAGGTCAAATTATTACTAACCAACCATCTTAACTCCACCAGGATCTCAAATAGATTTAATATCAGTAAGAAGCTTCATTTTAAGAAATTACTGTTGAAACCTTTAACAAAGCAAAAATTATATAAACATGTATAATATGAAATGAAAATTATGTAGACGCAGTGTAGGCCTACTTACTGTATACAGGGGGGGGGGGGGGCCCAAGAGGTTGCCCCAAACTTCGGACCTGATAGAGGACCTAAAGAAAAGCAAAATTGTTCATATAAACATAGGTGGGGAAAGCCCTTTGTTTTCCAGATATTCACCATTTTGTTTTTTTACAAAATAATTCATATCTAGAGAAACGTTTGGCCGATTGAGTTCAAACTTGGGATGAAGTTTAACCTATAATATCGATCTATGTCAATAAAACTAGACGATTATATTTCGTTATGCGTTTTGAAATGGCTGGTGTTTGAAAATGTTTAAACCTAAATTACCCAAAAACAGTACATTTTATCAAAAAATTTCAAGATACCTTTTTTGTAGCCCTTTTAATTTCCTATCGAATGGTGTAACCGTGAAAACAATCACATGAAGGATAATAGTTAAGTTATGTGTAATAATTGGTTTGTTCAACGCGGCATCCTCACACACAGTAAACACATCAATATTGTATGCAGGTATGCTGTTGTTTTCTTTAACTTAGCTACTATCCTTCATCTGATTGTTTTGACAGTTACACCATCCGATAGGGAATCAAAAGGGCTACACAAAATTTTTCTTGAGATTTTTTGTTAAAATGTACTGTTTTTGAGTAATTTAGAATTGAAATTTTCAAGCACCCGCCATTTTGAAACGCATGATTGGATGTAATCGATTATTGTTTATAAAATAGATCACTGTTAGGGTTAACTTCATGTTTGAACTCAATCTGTCTAACATTTCTCCAGATATAAATTATTTTGTAAAAAAAACTAAATGTCAGATAACTGGGAAACGAAGAATTTCGGACCTATGTTCATATGAACAATTTTGCTTCTTTTTAAGAACCCCAATCATCTCCTGAAGTTTGCATCTCTCGCGAAACATCCTGTAGGTAAACATTGAAAGGTTCCCCATTTAAAGTTTCTGTCAGATTTTTAGTTTACCTACAAGATACCATCGGTGGCCCATTTAAAAATAACTCCCTGAATAGTTGTAATGTGGCTAATGTTTGAGTTTGGTATTTGTTTTAACAATTCGTGGTTTTTTGTAGTTTAAGTTTGTTCGTGTACACTAGCATTCAAGCTGTTGTTCATGTTCTCCATTTTACTTTCTCCACCCTATACGTAGTATGTGGAGAAAGTATTGTTCTCGTAAAAATGTTCAAATTTGAATTTTCAGTTGAATTATCTGTTTTGGTGCTCCCAGAACCCCAAAAAATGGTTTAGTGCAATTATCTGTGTTGGTGCTCCCTGAACCCAAAAATATTTT
>JAGFPH010012244.1:10266-31042 GCA_018207615.1 Philaenus spumarius | reverse complement strand
GTATTGTTTTAGGGGTTGTTATCTTATTTTCACCCCTAAGAAGCACGAGAATAAAAAGAAATAAGGTTTACATTGTATAAATATCTTGTAAGAAATGAATGTACCAATTTCCAGCTCTCTAGCTTTATGTGAAGTATAATAATTAATTTGTATTGTTTTAGGGGTTGTTATTACAATTTCACCCCTTAGCAGCACAGTGTAAAATGCAAATATAGTTTACATTTTATATGTACCTTGTAAGAAATAAATGTACCAAATTCCAGCTTTCTAGTCTTAATGGATGTATAATAATAAATATTTATTGTTTTAGGGGTTGTTTCAACCCTTAAATCAAAATGATTTATAGCCTATGTCTCATTCCAGGTCATGATCTATATGTGTGCCAAATTTCATTCAAATCCATCCAGTACTTTTTGCGTGATTGTCAGTCAAACAAACAAACAAACAAACAAACAAACAAACAAATAAACAAACAAACATACAAACTTTCACATTTATAATATTAGTAGGATAGTAGGATATGTTTAATATTATAATGTCATCGAGTATTTTTATATATGGTTAAAAATTGTTATTCTACGTTTTGCAATACCAGTTTCCAAAAAAAGCTTGTATTTTCATAAGTCTCAGGCTTTTGAAAAACAGATAGTGAGAAAGAAAAATCAAACCAAAGTTTAAAGTAGTAGAGCGTAATTGTAAAGTTATGGAAAAAACTATTCCTGACCATACTTTAATGGCCTATGAACTTGAAATTTTGTTTCAATATTAATGAATATGTTAAAGTTTCTATGATCTAAATTCCAAGATCTAAACATCTAGTTCATTTTTACCTTATTTGGTATGTCAAACCAATCCTTTCTCCTTCTTATTCCAATAAACTGTAGAAACAATTTATTAATAATAATGTTACCTTGACTTATGTTACCTTACTCTGGCAAGTGTATTTTTGTCGGATGATTTAAGATGACATGATTCGGAGCCGAAACTCTATCTTCAGTGCTTAGTCACTCCGAAGAGATCGTCGCATATTAAAACAAAATACATCAATTTACACAACACTAACACATAAACACAATATGGCGCTAGATATTTCACTAGCTGCGCGAAATAACGTAGTTGGTGAAAAACTGAAGACCTGATGATGGAGTTTCTGCTCCGAAACATGTCGTCTTAAATAATACGACAAGAAGTCACGTAACGGACCTTATTAAGGTAATATTATTATTACAAACACACAATTCGGATTATTTATTATGAAAAGAAAGGATTTTTTTGTCTTACCAAATAAAGTAAAAATTAACTAGATAATTTGTACGACCCTTTAAAACGTTAACTATTTAGTGATTTTTTCATCATTAACTTGTCTCGTTTTTACACATTCTAAGACAAAATTTGTTTTTACAGAGGAAAATATTGCCGTAGTAGTGTCCCTCCTCTTTAATATACACCTTTATCTTTCTATCACATTGCATAATGTATTATTGGGCATTTTATCTACAATACCAGTAAGCCCCCATGAAAAATCAAAGGCAGATTAGTTACATACACATCAGAAATACATAAATAACAACAACAAAAAATTTTGTTTAAACAACAGACTTTATCTATGCCTACTTAACTATGCTGACGGGGATTTTTATCTAGGTAAATGTGCACAATTATAATCGTTATAACACTCTAGGCCTATTTGTTAAAATGTTTGTATTTATATACATTATCATATATCTAAATAAAGATAAAAATATTATCTTTTAATTGCTTTTTATTTCATAATGATAGATCAAAATGATTTAGAAGTTATTGATATTATAATAAAGAAATTAATAATGGAATATGTTTATATATATTATTTTTATTATATGGAGATGTACGAATGTTTCCGAAGTTAAACGAATGAGTATTTCTTCTATAAATTTGTATAAATGAATATATTTGCAATAAAAGGTTGTATTTATATTCATTTTATAACATCAAAGCAAATCTTATAACGTATTATAGTCTGAATTAGTTATTTAACTCATATTTAAAAAAATCTACTTCACAAGACTTATATTATTGATTGAAGTTGTAAACATAACCCCAAAGTATAATTTATGCTAGGTTTTCTTTAAGTATTACAGATGTTGGGTGAAATCAGCTGTTATATTATATTGTTTCTTACGTACGAATGTACACTCGCTTTTATAGGAGTTGATGAATAATAGAAAAATATATCAGTTCCACTTTTTTATTCGAGAGAAACATTTATGTAATATTATAATCTGTCAAAGTTTCGGCATTAATTTTTTAAATAGGAAAACTTTATTATAACGGCAGTCATGTACAGCTTTTATCAGCGTGTATTGTATTAATTACTCAATTTCTTTATAAACACTCTATATTGGAAGGATATCTTTTATAGATATTTCTATGAACATATTGTACAAAAGGTTGCTATTTAATAACTATCAGGTTGTTGAACAAATTCAGTTTGAAAGATAGCTAACGTTGGTTTAGTTGTAATAGTTTTATAATTGTTTTAATTGAAAGCTAAGCACAAAGAGTACGCCAGCATTAATACATAATTCTGAGATAAAACAAATTGCATCACTATATTGTTCTGTTCACAACATTATTCTCAAACAATAAGTCATTAATATCGAATCAACGGACGCTTACCGTTATGTACGGCATTGTGCAACTGACTGCAGTTTTTGTATAACGTAAATATTCAGTTATTATATTTTTATCTTATATTCTTAACGCTTTAAATCTATAAAATGTTTTTAGTGATTTAAAATAAGATTTATTTCCCATAACTGCCTTCGATGTATCTGTCGCCTTTGTTGCAATGTGTTGCAACCTGTGTTATAATGTTAGATAAAGCTCAATAAGAAAATGTATTTATGATTTCCTC
Organism: Philaenus spumarius; assembly: GCA_018207615.1. Classification (NCBI taxonomy): domain Eukaryota; kingdom Metazoa; phylum Arthropoda; class Insecta; order Hemiptera; family Aphrophoridae; genus Philaenus; species Philaenus spumarius. The sequence continues at coordinate 28,146 of JAGFPH010012244.1, read as the reverse complement.
TCTGACGAGTTTAAAAGTAATAAAATCCGTTTATTTTGCCTATGTCAGTTCTCGTCTAAGATACGGGGTGGCATTCTGGGGGAACTCTGTTCAATCAATTAAAATATTCCGTTTACAAAAAAAATTGTACGCCCAATGTTCCATCTAAATTATAATCAATCTTGTATACTTTCTTTCAAAAAACATAATATTTTAACTTTCCCTTGCATTTATATTTATGAAACTTTAGTTTTCTTTAAGAGCAATCATAATTTATTCGGAAGTTAATCAGCACTACCACAAGTACCCTATCCGTCAAAAACTTTTTCAATATCCTGTCCATAGACTTAAATTTTTTGAACGCGGAATTAATAACTCTGGTACAGTATAACTCCAACTATCCGGATTAATTGGGACCGGACCCGATCCGGATAATCAAAAATCCGGATAATTGGATTTTCTCGAAAAAAGGCCGTTTTTAGGAGAAAAACGTAAACAAAACACAATAGAGAACATTTACGGTATTTACTATGAAAAAAACAATATCAGTGACAATGTTTACATTACGTAATATTTACAAACAGTACTAAATCACTGTAAAATACATTATTGTTTAACATACCAGGCAGAATCAGCTGTTTTGCTACCTTAAATCGATTCCACGCCCCCAAGTCTCGCATCCGTTTGACTATGTTCTTATTCAAATCTGATATGGATAATTGGCGATCCGGATAATTTGAGTCCGGATAATTGGAGTTCTACTGTATAAAGTTGTTTAATACACTTCCAGAAAATATTAAAAACTTAGATTCTATCCACAGTTTCAAGAGTTCACTCAGGTGCTACCTCCTAGAAAATGTGTTCTATTCTGTGGAAGAATATCTATCCACAGGTACCTGAGCCCAGTCTGCAGGTTCAGGAAGGGCTTATTTCTTTAAAAAATTTTATATTCAATACTTATATATATATAATGTATTAACTGTGTGTTTTTTTTTTTAGTCAAATTTTTATTTAAATTTATGTGTGATTTTGTGTATATTATGTATGTTTTATTATTTTGTACTTTTATTTATAACAATGTAAGTTATGACATGTCACACATTTCACTGGAATAATTCACAGAAAAAGTAATGGAAAGAATAAATAAAATAAATAAATAAAAACAATTTGTATTATAAGGTTGTAATCAATTAAAACTAACGTATATATGTGCTTATATTTTTAATTGGTAAATTGAAATTAGTTACGTAATCCTACTTTGTTATATGCTTTGCGCCTTAAGTCTTTTGAAAAAGTATTTGTATATATTTTGTATTAAAGTAAATATAATTAATAAGCAATCCGGAAATATGTTACTTAAATTAATATACACTCTAATGGAAATAAACAAAATCTCACAACACCCAAGTAGAAATCGAAGCAAAGTCGATAATACTTTAACACGTTCACTAAGGAAACACATAGCTTAACACTGAACACTATGAGAAGCGGCCGACTCACCGTTCATTGCGTACTTCGCACGCCAACCCCCGTATGGGGTGTATTTTCAATACATAGTGCATTGCTTGCTTCACACGCCAACCCACGTATTGGAAGAATTTTCAATACACAGAGCATTGAGTGCTCCACACGCCAATTTAAAACCTATATGCTATGGACGCATATTAGTGATTACTACGTAGAAAGGTTCAAAAATAAAAAATTAAGTAATTTCCACTCGTTTAGGCTAGAGATATAAAAAATAAAAGGTCAGCTCCTAGCATAGGAAATACTAAATTTGCGTGAGTGAACGTGTAAAACAAGCTTTCCAATTTGGCAGGATGAACCGGAAAGTATAAGGACCCATTAGGCCCACGATTCTCAGATGTCGACACTGTAGCATTATACAACCCTTTCCCTCTGCCTTCCTTGCACATATATTGTAATCTAATTGGTCTTATCAGTTTACAAAATACCATTCAATAAACGGTAATCGCTTCCATTTTGCAATGAGAAACACCTTTTTAAACCGACTGGCAGGACGTAAAATATCTTGTTTTACAAGATCTTCAACCGTTAAGTTCCACTTCCAATATCTCGCTTGGTAATAAATATATCAAGATTAGAATCTGTTGGAAAACTTTGTGGGTTCTTTGTTGCTAAAACATTTGCCTCCTGTTAACGATTTCAATCCATTAGGCAAATTAGTGGTTTCTTGTTACATTTTATTTATTGCGTTTGTATCAACGATTATAAAAGCGAGTGTATGTCAGTAACAATATAATAAAACAGCTGATTTCACTCATCATCATCTGTAATACTTTAACAAAACTTTTCCTAGATTATATATGGTTATGTGTGCAACTTCAATGTCTTGTAAAGTAGTTTTTTGTAAATATGAGTTATTAAAATAATATAGGCTATAATACTTTAAAAGATTTGATTTGATGTTATAAAATGAATATAAATATAAACTTTTATCAAAAATGAATCCGTTTATACAAATTTAAAGAACAGTAACCCATTCGTTTAAGGGGTGGTTCCACTAAAAATGGTCAAAAACCCCCCCCAAAAAATGAAATTGTTTTTCTTTACTAAAATTTTATTTAGATCTTCATGTATTAAAAAAACATAACAAGTTGATGAAAATATATATAGTTCTTGGAGATGAAAATGTTTAAAGTTGAACATGCACATGAATTTTTTGGTGAACCACTTCGGGGTTCGCCTTGTATAATCACTGATTATAGTACAAACTCTTATGCTGTGACATTTCTTCATACTCAATGGTATATAATATAATACTAGTAGTACTTGTAATCAATAAAAATTTAAATAATGAACTAGGATTATTTATTTTGCCTAAAATTTAACAAATACAATTATTTTTAGAAAACGCGCTATTCCCGAAAGTAGAGAAAATGAAGAGTTAGTTTACTAAAAATGCTAAGGCTCAAAAAGTATTAGAGATACAGCAGTGAAATTTTGCATGCTTGCACTTTACACATACAGGCACAAAGTTATGCATAGGCTTTCCATTATCTAAAGTAGTTTGTATTATTTTAAATTTGTATACAAAATTTAAAAAATTACAAAAAAAATTCAAGTTTAAAAATTTGTAGCGATAAAATCTGAAGAAATAATTTAAAATGAATGAATATCTTTGTTGTCAGTATTATACTCTTTCAAATGACACTTCAATAATGGTTCTACTACTTATAGTTACAAAGCCTTAGCGTTTCTTGTGAAACACTGCAAATCTGTCCAAAATTGGGGTGGGGGGAGGGGATAGTTTACAGGTGGTCAACATTTTTTTATTTTGTTTCAAGTAGACTAATTAGAGATAGTAAACATTTAAATAGCTCAAAATAATATCCCGTTAAGGATTTAGAATTTTCAGTGGGACCTCCCCTTAACTTCGGAAACATTCCTACATTTTCGTATAAGATATAAACATATTCGATTATTAATTTCTTCACTATAGTATTAATAACTTCTAAATTATTTGATCAATCAATATGAAATAAAAAGCAATTAAAAGATAGTATTTGTATCTTTCTTTAAATTTATAATAACGTATATAAATAAATAAATTATAATATTATAAGAACTTCTAAATAATAATTTCTTATCTATATATATAAAAGCCAAAACCCACTGACTCACTGACTCACTGACTCACTCATCACGATTTCTCAAAAACTACTGAACGGATTGGAATAAAATATGGTATGTAGCTTCCTCTAGGGCCATAGGTGCTCACTAAGAAAGGGTTTGAAAAATTTCGAATTTTATGGGGGGTTTTGGGGGGATCAAAGTTATTAAAAAATGACTTCTTCACAACTAAAGAACGGATTGGAATGGCATTTGGTACGTAGCTTCCTCTAGGGCCATAGGTGCTCACTAAGAAAGGGTTTTAAAAAATTCAAAATTTTAGGGAGGGTTTGGGGGGATCAAAGTTATTAAAAAACGACTTCTTCAAAACTACCGAATGGATTGGAATGACATTTGGTATGTAGCTTCCTCTAGGGCCATAGGTGCTCACTAAGAAAGGGTATGAAAAATTTCGAAATTTTAGGCGGGGTTTGGGGGGATCAAAGTTACTAAAATCATAATTTCAGATCTTTAATTATTATGACAATAGTGCTTTTATTATTTAAGATCTATATATTTAAAAGCTAAATACCACTCACTGACTGAACATTTAAAAAGAATACAATTACGTTAAAAAGACTGAAAATACCAACCACCACGGGCAACGCCGTACGGGTCAGCTAGTATAAATATAAAATAAAAAACAGTTAAAAGATACTATTTTTATTGTTATTTTAATGTATATAATAAATTAATACGAGTATATTTAAATACAAAATTTTCATAAACAGACCTACAGTTTCATAAGATTATATCTAAATATCCTTACAATTGTACACACTTACAAAGTTAAAAATCCCCCAATCATAGTTATGCCTACATAAAGTTTGTTGTTTTTAAATAATATTTTTTCAAATTATCTGTTTCTGATTTGTAGCTAATCTGCCTTTGATTTTTCACGGTGGCTTACTGGTTACTTATGAAACATAGACAAGACTACAAGTCTTGGAGGAAGTACACTAGAATGAGGTACCTCTCAAGTGTAGCAAATTTGAACAAATTTATTTATTTATGTGACGTGTACAAAAATGTACGAAAATATGTGTTACTGTAAGTGTTGTGTGTATATAAGTGTTTGAGTGTACATAGATAGCTGGCCTGATGATGCTGCCTGTGGCAGTGAAACATGTAGCCACATAAAAGGTAAAGTACAAATACAGACTACATTTGATAGAAAATAAATAATATATATATATTTATAATTTACTATCTATATAGAAAGCAGGAAGTTTAGGATTTATTATATTTTTTTAAAGAATTGGTTATAGTTATTTACAGCTAAACAGTCCTGGTAAAATCTTTGTAGTAAAATGCATTAAAAAATTATTTAAATTGTATGGTTTATTTAAAGAGTAGGGATCTAATTCTTACTCTTGCATTTGCATATTTTATAAAGTAATGTCTTTATCCTGTTAAGTACAAAAAAACTATCTTGTTAATGTCCTGCATAAAAAACATCATTAGGCCCACGATGATGCATTAATGTCTTCCGAATGCGCGAAAGAAATTCTTGTGCGAATCTGTGTAATTATGTCTGGAACACGTGTCCTGGATTTATTTGAGTCGTGTTCTAAGCATAACCGAAGTTACTTTATGTAAGTGATCTTTGATGATTGGAACGTATTACATTTTTAAAGGTTATGTGTATTTTATACACTGTATGTATATGTGCACTGATGGGTAACCTTATATCGTATAGACATATAAGGTCACGTGATATATGTGAACTGTTACGGGTCAGTCAGATGTGGACAATATGTGCGGTCATGGACACACGATGTGTTACTAGCGAAGGGCTGGACCTCGGTTGAACGCGTATGAAATGTTAATGCTGCAAAATATTATAAAATGTTACGAAAGAAAATAATTTCAGTAACTTTATCTATTTAAAATAAATTTTTAAAGTAAAGCTTGAGTGAAATAGTTTTGTAAGCAATGTTTAATTTGAGCTCCCATAGCTATATTAATACAATAGAAGATGGTTTATAGATTTATAACTCCTTAGTTACCCAACTTGTATGACACATTAGCCTACATCTCAAAGATTAAAACTAATAATAAATGTTTTTCTCTAAATCTGATTATTTATACCATCTATACAAAACCTAATAAAGTTGGAAAAAATACAATTAAAACGGCGTAAGAACGAACAAAACACTTTATATTAGATATCTATATAATGTAAGAGTCTTCGTCCTGACCGAAAGACAGACTGATTGACATAGAATCAATGTGCAGCAAAAACTACTTAAGAGTCTGCTCTAGTGGCGGCCATCTTGGATTTGTTGTGTCCCGTAAAAGCAATGTTAAATTTAAAACCAGTTATTTAGTTTATTTTGTATCACTTCATTTGTTATTACAGTGATTTGTAAGTTGTAAATATTAATAAGAAATAAAATATCAAGATAAAGCTGAAAATAAATATTGCGAATAATGTTATTAGGCATGCTATTTAAAATCTCTTCATAATGGAACATAAATACTTAAGATTTGTACATACGTTTTACGTGGGTGGGAGGTCCGTGATGCAGTCATGTAACATATAATGTTTTAATCCTTTTCTTTTGCACAGTATGGAACAGTTTAAGCCAGTATGGAACACGGCGGGCCCATAGGTGGTGGATAATGGAAAGCCCTATTTATTTCATTCAATAAAGTAGGGTTAGCCCCCGAAACAAAACTGGCATTCGATTAAACATTTATGTGTACACTTATTCAAGGTGTTTGTTTTTTGTTTTGGAAAACATACTAATTAAAATACTAATCTATAAGAGGCTAAAATACCAGTATTAAACTTCCAATATATATTTGTCATTGAAACTATTTTAATTAAAGGGAAAACAATTATATACACTTATATGTATTACAAATTCACCTAATATACTTACAACCTAATATATATATATATATTACAAACAGTATATAAGCACACTGATTTACTAAAATAATATTGCAACATCCATTGTAGGCCTACATATATCCATGCGAATAAGTGGTTATAAAACCTGCGTTGTACCACTGGAGCAGCGTGCAAGCGCTATCTTTGACGACGTCCTAAGAGCAAGCGATAAATTTAAACAAGTAATTATCCACACCATATTAAAGCTAAAGATATATACTACAAGTTTTATTTGAACCATTTTTATGTATTTTAAATAATTTAAAAAATATAGTTAATAAAGTAAATCTTAACAACTAAAATGTTTGAGAAATCTTTTTTTTGTGTGTGTTTGTTGTACAGTATTAACTTTAATGAAACACTTATGACAAAAAAATATGTTTAATATGTATTAAGGAACATATGTACAAAAAATTAATTCGCTACGATTATTATTAACGGACTTGTAAGCAATCTAGTGAAAATCTGCATGTGTACGCTTCAAGGGGGGCTGGAGGGGGGAGCACAAGGGGGAGAGGGGGGGGACTTTTGAGAAAATACATGTCTCATAAGTGTCTACCACATATAAAAAAATCAGCTTTCCCCTAATTAGTTGCGACAAAAAAACCTTTATTGACTGGGCTATTAGTATAATTAAAGTTACATCGTTTTATTATACATAATAACTAAGAAAAAGTCCGATCGAATTTAAATTATTAAAGCCATTGATTATATAGAATATCAGTTATTTTTAAAACTATTAGTTATTTACTTTGGGAGTTATATGGTGTCTTCTTTTCCTAATTTTCTTTGTTCCAATTTGATATTAAAAGAAAATGTTTAACAGTAGAAAGTTATATGGGAAAATGCACTGGCTAATTGGAAGACGCTCGGAGTTGAGCACTTACAATAAAGTTCTCCTGTATAAGCAGATATTGAAGCCAATATGGGAATATGGCATCCAGTTGTGGGGTTGTGCAAAACCTTCAAACAGAAACATCATCTAAGTCTTTCAAAACAAAGTACTTGGGGGCATAGTGAATGCACCATGGTTTATCAGAAACTCAGATCTACACAGAGACTTGAAGAAGAAATTAAGAAGCATGCAAGACGACACCATCAACGCCTTCGGGGACACCCGAATAAAGAGATCCTGAGGATGTTGGATGTACCCAGTCCGCTTCGTAGACTCAAGAGGACTAAGCCAGCTGACTTGATTTTATAAAGTTATTTATTCATTATATGGGAACATCCATTGGGCTGTTACCCATCACACTGTGAAAATAAATAGATTATAGAAGTTGCTAAATAAGCCAAGTTCAGTTGTAACATTTTGTAAATAAAAAAAAAATAATAAAATAAAAAAATACAGTAGAAAGTTATAAATCCACGTAATTCTATAGAATGCCAAATCTTTTGAATCTCTGTTTTTCAATTATTAATTATTTTACCGCAACAAACATCCAAAACGATAGTTCAGTTCGATGCACCAGCATTCGATATAAGTCCTTCTTTTCATCCGTACCAATAAAACATATATCTTCCTCATCATAAAATGCTCATTTTTAAAACTTTTGAAGAAGAAAGTTTTGCTCCTTCTTGGTTGAAGTCCGCTACGAGAAAAATCGCCCTGTGAGCGAAGGGCCTAAATGTTTCCAAAACATCAGTTAAAATTATGTGTATAAAGATTTAATCATCATCAAAATGTAGTTTAAACTTTATTTTAACATTTTGCTATCGTTTTATAAAGTTTTTTAATGGATGCTATCACATTGCGCACTTTAACGTCACAAGGCAACGTTAACCACTCGAATGGGTATTTAACTTTAACTGCGGAGGGTTGATTATTTTATTAAAACGTGAACTTTAAACAAGTAATAATTAGTTCTAGTTTAACCGGTTTTTGTGCAGAGTACCCTGCAATACTTTGATTTCTATCTCAAGTAGTGGGTTCAATCAATTATTTTTCCATTAGCTTACAGTGATTCAATGCCTCGCAGGAGATGACTTCACTTCGAATAATAAGTTATAGTAAATTGATAAATAACAATAATTTACTAGATAATTTGTGAAATATTAAATCGGTATTACGAAATGCATAATAACTCTGACTACGTTTTAAATCATGAAGAACCTCGGACGCGTTTTATTTAAGTAATAAACCTTTCAATACTTTTCCACAAGACTAAATCCTGTCACAAGTTTGTACATTACTTTGGCTAGAATATAATTGGACCAGATTCCTAAACTAAGATGTCTTTCTTTTCTTGTATCATCTTCCGCAATCGTCGCAAACCTTCACTTCGGTACATTTAATTATTTCTTTCATAATGTTTGTCTTCTATATTGTGTTTAAGCGCACCTTTCAGTAGCTTAACCTTCGCAATAATTACGTAGAAGTATAATTACTATGTAACCCTCACACTTTGTAATAACTGTTTAAGCAAAGACAATGCCACGTCCTTTCAAATGATAAAACGGATCATCTGTCTTTCCTGTCGTGAAAACTGTAATTAGCTGTTAATATTACCGCAGTAATAGTTTTGAATTTAAATTCATTGAATATGATATCAATTGATTTGTACACTAAACTAAATGTGTCAGACTGAACAGTTTTCTTAACTGAATTCATTTATAATGTTAAGAATTCAAATCAATTAATTACAGTATATAACCTATAAGTTTAATTACAAACTGCATGATGGAATCTAGATACCTAAAGGCAACACTGGAATATATACAGCTACAATACGACTAACTAAATTTTAAAAGTAAAACATTCCCTGATGTTTAAAAATAATAACTCTTAATTAGCAAAACTAATTGAGTTTTGCAGAAAATTTAGAAACCTTAAATGAGTTTTGGCTACCTAACAGCTTTGCGAAAAAGCTTGCCATAACATTTTACTTGATTTAAAATATTAGTGATTGGTTTTTAAGTGCTCTTTTGAATACATAATAGGGGCTCTGCCCCTGGACGCGTCGCGTACCAACCCCGCCTCGGCCTTCGGCCTCAGATGGCAGCTTCGCTTCGCTCGCAGTTGGAAAATTCACTAAAGAATCTCGTTAATCTTTGGCTCGTTTGTATATAGGATTGTAAAATTATGAAACCAGGCTTAAATATATTAACAGTAATTACAACATTAATTGTAACCTTAAATACATGCTTTAGAAACGTGAGAGGCTTTTACGATTTTAATCTTAGCTCTACTATCTTCTGTCAACTAAAGTTTTGAAACCAGGCCTGAATATAGGAAAAATTATTGCAGGATTAACATAACCCCAATACTATGTTTCAGAAATGAGCCAGGCCTATATTACAAAATTAACTATTCGAATTTATCCATCTATGCCAAGTTTACCTTTTTTTACGAAATAAATTGTTAAATAAGGCCCAATTTATTCTAATTCCAACGTGCTAAAACAGTATAAATTAGCTTGTTTTTTAACAGTAATTAAAAACTATCCAATGAACAGCTGATAAATTGGTATAAATTGGTTTGTTTATAAACAGCTGTTTTGATCGCTTTATTTACTATTTCGTTGTTATTTTGTAACCAGCATGGCAACCCAAAAGACCCTATGTTAAAATTTTTCAACTTTTAAATTAGATTTTCTCAAAAAGTTGCGTTTTTACACGAAATACAACTATATGGGTGTACTTAAAGATCTAAACTACACCTAAATATACAATTTCTTTGAATTCGTTAGAGCCGTTTTCGAGATCCGCGACAGATACAAAGATAGATACAAGAATTGCTCATTAAAAGTAATAGGACATACAGAGTGTCCATGGAGTCAATTTAACCCCCTCATTATTTTTGTTATGGAACATAATTTAACAAAACTTTGTATATATCTTGTGTTGCATAACAGGACAAATTTGTTTACATATCTGACCCTCTATGATTTTGTGGTGCTTGGGGGGTTAACAGTTATTTCAAATATAAAGGTAGGTCATGTAATACACCATTGTAAAGCTTGTAAAAATAAAAAACAACTAGACAGAATTATTTATGTTGTATGACATTTCTTGTAGTAGTTTCTGAACATCCTTCATGTTATTTTCAACTTTTTCTTTCAGCATTGCTGTAGATAAGGTAAAGATTCTCAAAATTACTGAATTTATTTTCGACTAATTAGCAGTAGTACAGTCTGTAATAAATTACGGTCAAATTAACGAAATTGGCCCGTATATGTTGTAAAGTAGGTCTTGCAATTTCAATGACAGGAAATTTACACAACTTGTACAAATTGTTATTTATTTATAAAACATACTATTTTAAATGAGAAAAAATGAAACAGAAGAAATGAACTAAGGCATTCGTAAATGAAAAAAATATAACTTTAAAACTGAATACAACCGAGGAGTAGCACACAGTTATTTCACATTTATAAGTAATGAAATATACATGTTTACGAGCAATAATACACGTAATTTAAATACTTGTCCAGTAATAATTGCAATTTAAAAATTTCAAATTGTACAGCATGATTGGCTGTAAACTGATATCTCAAACAGGCAACTTGTATCATAAGTTTTGCATAACGCACTGGCCGAAGAATATTAAGGCAGTCGAACCTGTAATCGCCTAAAGGTAACTTCAATAGGAATGCTGCTTTATATCATATCAAAGATTGTTGATGTTTGCCATTTCTCACTTAGCCTACTCTGGATGGCCTTACATCCTTCGAGAAAAAATATATTGAATTCAATCCTATGCATTATTTAACACGTTCACTGCTACGCAAATTTCCTGTTTCCAACGCTAGGAGCTGACTTTTTATTTTTTATATTTATAGGCTACATGAGTAGAAATTACTTTATTTTTTATTTTTGAACCTTTCTACGAAATAGTCACTAATATTTTAAAAGGGACGCACATGTTCCACCATAGCACTATGCTTAAAATTGGCGTGCAAAGCTCGCAATGCACTGAATAATAAAAATACTCCCAATACGGGTTGGCCTGCAAACACGCATTGCATTGTCTCTTGAAAATACTCCCAATACGGGGGTTTGTATGCAATGCACTGTGCTTCTCATAGTGTTCAGTGTCAAGCTCACATGTGCGTCCTTAACAGTGAACGTTTTAAACAAAATTATTAGCAAAAACTCCCGTTTGTGTATAGTTCAAGATGTACAGCAAGTAAGCTTGTATTCTTAGGAAACATTTTTGTATCAGAATCAAGAATAATGTATTCAATTTTACGTTGAATTACAAGTACCTATGTACGTAGTCATATTATTTAATCTATAATGATATTACAAAGACGTAAATTTTGTTTGTTTGTTTGTATGTAGGGGGTAATCTCTGGAATTACTGAACCTATTGAACAAATAGTTTTACTTATAAAAAGGCTTCAATATCCCTGAGGAACGTAGGCTGTAATTAATTTTGATAAAACAAATTTTTATTTCAATATCTGTAAATTTAGCCGAAAATTTTTTTTAGTTAGGCCTAGACTGATGAACCACATGTATTTACATTTATTACCATAACAACGAATTGAATAAAATAACAGATGAAACAGCTGTGGGCTCCAACATTTCCATTAACGGAAGATATCAAACTTTGAAGCAATTATTTGTATTTCTAACTTTTAGGTTAGGTTTTTATTAAAGTGTAAATTTGAGCTTTGCTTATTCTTTAAACCTTTATTATAACTGCTGTTATAAAATATACCAAATAATTTGATTTGAACCATTAACGTTATTTACCATCTTAGCTTTGGGGTTATTCTTAATCCTACACATTTATTATAAAGTAAACATAAAATTATTATGTGTTAGGGTTAGCGTGTGGAACACGCAGGGCTTTACCCTAGTATTATATATTTTAATTTTGTGTATATTTATGTGATGATTATGGTTATTCGTGGCTTATCTATACTAATATTATAAAGAGGTAACATTTGTTTGTTTGTAGGTGGTAATCTCTGGAACTACTGATTCGATGGAAAAAATATTTTTACTAATAAAAAGCTACACATCCCTGAGTTACATAGGCACATTCATTTTGATGAAAACATTTTTTTTTCAATATTTGCAAAATTATTCGGAAAAATCTTAGGTTAGGCCTATGTTGATGAACCAACACATGTATTACCATAGCAACCAATAGAATAAAGTAACAGATAAAACAGCTGTGGGCTCCAACATTTCCATTAACGGACGATATCAAACTTTGAAGCAATTATTTGTATTTCTAACTTTTAGGTTAGGTTTTTACTACAGTGTGCTGGTTCGTTTAACCTTTATTAAACTGAAATAATTTGATTCGAACATTGAACATTACTTGCCATCTTAGCTTTGGGGTTATTAATAATCCTACACCTTTATTATAAAGAAAACAACATGATTATGTGTATAGAAGGCTCCAACGGGGTTAGCGTGCGGAGCACGAATAGGTGTCCCCTAGTTTTAAATATGATATATTACGATGTTTCTATTATTTTTATAGACAATACTTATGTTAAATGAAAGACAGTGAACAGAAATTATCCTACTATTTATGTAATATCTTTTACGACTTGTATAAAAGGCACAAACATAATTAAATCCGAAACTGTAAAAGTAATTAATTGATATAACGGACTCCGTATTGTTGTTCTTTCATATAATATATTTATTTAAGCCATTAACATGACAAGAAGTATTAATCGTTTAATGTGAGGCCTTGAAATAATCAGCTTTTATTAGGATCGTGACCCGTATTTCTAAACGCAACCGTATTTTATTTCTATTTTCGTTTAAAAAATAATATTAACAGTGTTAGTTGTCCAAGTGTTTATTTCATTAGAACCATTCGAAGTAGATATAAGATATTCTTTAAACGTAAAAAACAAGCAAGTTGCATGATGCATTGAAGGGGACTCGACCTACCATATAAGAACAATGTTAACTTAGGTACACTTTAATAAATAACCTGCAGAGATGTAATGTTGAAATTTGGTACACATAGTGGTCCTTCATACACAATTACACTAGCTTTTTATGTTCTAAGTTGATTTTTAATAATTTTTTACCAAAAAAACTAATGTTTCCTCAAATTTTAAGATTAATTTTTGAAAAAAAGCTTTAAAACTGACAATAATTTTTTTTTTTAAATAATCTTTTATCTAAATGCTTAGTATAAACCTATAAATAAGTGTACAAAATTTCAGCTCATTATCTCTAATACATCCTGAGAAAAATGTACCTAAGTGTTCAAAAATGCAACTTTCGGAGAATCGTAATTGAAAAAAGTTTTACTTGCAACTTACATTTTAGTATTGTCCAGGAGCATATGAAGGATTGTCCACATCTTTATCTGCTTCAAATTCTTCCTCTAAAACCTTTCTTTTCAAGCTGTTGGCCTGCCTACACTTTTTAGCAATTTCTTCAAGGGCTTTTTCAGATTTTTTCACTCGAACACCATCACTGAACTGCATTGCCCCCACACAGTTTTTGCCTGGTTTTAGGCCTTAGACCTTAAATACCAAACACTTTGCTACATATCCTTTGTTGTATCCAGAAAGTGCATCATAAATTCCTAATTTTAGAGTCTCTAGCCTAACAAACACTTTTTTGGGGATCCCACAGCAAATTATATTGTTCAGCGACTCGCTTACATTTTGGGTACCACCATGCGTGCACTTAGCTAAAAGTAAAGGATTTGCCAAGTCTCTGAAAATAGGTTTAATTTATAACATCAAAACAGAAGGTAAATGTGTATGCTCCTTGTGATCATAGGAATTTCCATCTATAATAGATTTGTGATATTTGCACCATGTGGTCTCATCCTTAGAGCAGAGATTGTGTTGGGGATTTTCGTTGGTCCCAAAATGTATGTGCATAGTTGTGTAAATATATTTTTTGACACTCGAATTTTAAAGGAAAGTATATAGTGTTATATATCAAATTGAACGTGATAAAACAAGCTATCCAAATCTGTAAAAATCTCAAAATCGAGTCCCCTGAAGGCTCCACAGGAAGTAAACGCTCCTTCCACTCTCGGATCTTATAGTAAACTTGGCAACAGGTTTCAGTTGTAGTTATGGAGTGTTAAGTCTAGTCCACACTTACAATGTTGCAAAGAGTTGACAACTGTTTGCAAAACAGTTTGTTGTTTCTTGTTTCATGGTTGCCTACAGTTTTCAAATTGTTTCGCAAATGTTTACAAACTGTTCGCAAACTAATGTTTGTCATTGTTTTGTGTCCACACTAACTAGGCAGTGTTTCTCGAAATGTTGACTGAAGAAGACGTTCTTCTAGCTTGAGCTAGTTAATATTTAATTCTACACAATGAGGTTAGCTTACCTAGGAGAAGGCGATGGTGGACTCGCAGATTTCTTGAAGAACGTCCGTATTACGTATGACAAGTTTCCGGAGAAAACGGAAATGCATTGCGGGTGCATCTAAAAGTACATAACTTTTTTGAAACCTCTAAAAATGTATGAAAAGCCGCGAAAATCGGTACTAGTGGGTTTTTGGGGGCGTTGATCTCATTTCTGACCATTCGAAATTGTTGTTCAGTTTTCTTGGTCTGCGCTACACCTCTCCTTCATTAATCTGTCTAAAATAAAGTAAAAACGTCGAGAAAAAAGCATTAGTAAATAGTCAGAAGCAATAAGCTACAAGTACTTTAAAATCTGGAATAAAATTAATTACAAAGTAAATCTAAGTTCAAATGTTTTACAAAATGAAGTAGTAGTTAGTTTACTACACAAAACAACCCTATTTAAAATCAAAATGTCAAGAAATCATCAAAATAATATGTAGATACGACATAAACTGAAATCAACTTCTATAAAAGCGAGTGTACGTCCGTACGTGAGTAACATACAATATAACAGCTGATTTCACCCATCATCTGTCATACTTACAAACCCAGCGTAGATTATATTTTAGGGTAATATTTATGGCTTTAACTCTTATAATTTCTTATGAAGTTAATTATTTAAAATATGACTTATAGAACTAATGTATGCTGTAATAAGTTATAATATTTTCTTTGAGATTATAAACTGTATATAAATACAACCTAATATCATCAATATTTTTCTTTATACAAAAAAAAGGAAAACTATTCGTTAAACTTCGGATACATTCGTACATTTTCGTGCGATTTTAAATTTCTACACTATAATAATATATTAATAACTTGTAAATCATTTGATCTATCAAAATGAAATAGAAAGCAATTAAAAGTTAATATTTGTACCTTTCTTTAAATATATAATAACGTATATAAATACAAAATTTTAACAAATAAGCCTAAAGTTTTACAATCCTTATAATTGTACACATTTACCGAGTTAAAAACCCCCTTCAGCATAGTTAGGTAGGCCTGGATAAAGTTTGTTGTTTTTATATAGTATTTATTTAAATTATGTATTTCTGATGTGTATATAATTAATCTGCTGTGATTTTCACGGTGGTTTACTAGTATTTAAATAAAATGTACTTGTATTATAAAAACGTTTAGTACTTCTATTGGCTTCTAGGATATCCCTTAATTAATTTAAATATGGTATATTATGTTTTATTATGTTTATTTAAAACAACTTTTTACTTTTAAAAGTACACAGTCTGTTAAATGTGTTACTTATACTGTATTTTAACGATTGCAAGCTGCAAACACGGTTTCTTATTCTAAATGAAAACACTAATATATTAACATATACTTCAGCCATGGACAGTAATGTTAAGTGAATGTTGAGAGGCTTTTACGAGGGAAAAGAAATGTTGCTAATTTAAAATTGTGTGATTCATGTTTTAAAGATTGTGACAAGTGTTTTAGTTTCCAATTATTTCTGACGGGTCTTGCGTAAGAATTATCGAGGGTTTGAAAATGCAATTACGGTTTGAGCACACAGTACGGTTATAAATGTAAGACATAAATGTAGCAATTTCTTGTTTTGCATTAACATTATTCATTTGTAGATCACATTTTCTATTTCATAGTATTTCTCATGCAAATCAGATGGTACATTTACTTTATTTTAGGTAATTTAATATAGTAGTAAATTAATATACTCAAGCAAACAAGTGAAGTGACATAGGCGCGTTTCCTCTGCGCAATTTACATGGATAATAATTTAATTTAACTCCATTAGGACCAAAAACACGTAATTTACAAAGGTTTGATAATTAGTATAACCACAGGAAATCCTTTACGGATCTAAATTTACCTTAACACGTTCACTGCTACTCAAATTTCGTATTTCCTATGTTAGGAGCTGATCTTTTATTTTTATATTTATAGAATAAATGGATAGAAATTACTTTATTCTTTATTTTTGAACCTTTCTACGTAATAATCACTAATATTTTAAGCAGACGAACATGTGCGTCCATAGCACAAAGGCTTAAAAATGGCGTGCGAAGCAAGCAATGCTCTGTGTATTGCAAATTCTGCCAATACGGGGGTTGGCTTGCTAAGTACGTAATGCATTGTATATTGAAAATACTCTCAATACGGGGGTTGGCGTGCGAAGTACCCAATGCACTGTGTTTTGAAAATACTCCCAGTACTGAAATTGGTTTGCGAAGCTCGCAGTGCACCGTGTATTGAAAATTCTCCCAATACAAGGGTTGGCGTGCGGAGTACACAATGCAATGTATATTGAAAATACTCCCAATAGGGGGTTGGCTTGTAATGAACTGTGCGTCTTCCCCTCCTCATAGTGTTCAGTGTCAAGCTCAAATGTGCGTCCTTAAAATAAAATAATTTATAAGATAAATAAATAATTAAATTTAATTAAACATTCCTTTGCTTTAAATAATTTGTATTTGTTGTTGATCTACATACATTACTAGCTGACCCGATCTAGCTTTGCACGGATAGATAAATCAAAGTTAAATGTATATTAACCAAATAAATATATCAATAAATATATTATGTAATAAATATATGTTATGTACTATGTATTTCTTATGGGGATTTTTAGAAATTTTTATTCCCCAAACTACCCCTAAAATCTCAAATTTTTGAAAACGTTTCTTAGAGAGCACCTAGGCCCTAGAGAAAGCTATATACGAAATTTCATTCCAATCCAATCGCTGTTTTTTTTTTTTTTTTTAGTAACTTTGACCCCCCTTCCAAACCTATCTTAAAATTTCGAATTTTTTAGAAACCTTTCTTAGCGAGTACCCATTGACCTAGAGGAAGCTACATACTAAATTTCATTCAAATCCGAACGCTGTTTTTTTTTTTAGTAACTTTGATCCCCCTTCCAAACCCCTCTCAAAATTTCGAATTTTTTAGAAACCTTTCTTAGCGAGTTCCCATTGACCTAGAGGAAGCTACATACCAAATTTCATTCCAATCTGAACGCTGCTTTTTTTTTAGTAACTTTTATCCCCCTTCCACACCCCTCTTAAAATTTCGAATTTTTTAGAAACCT
>JAGFPH010012244.1:0-10166 GCA_018207615.1 Philaenus spumarius | reverse complement strand
TAGCATTTTTAGTAAACTAACTCTTCATTTTCTCTACTTTCGGGAATCGCGCGTTTTCTAAAAATAATTGTATTTGTTACATTTTAGGCAAAATAAATAATCCTAGTTCACTATTTAAATTTTTATTGATTACAAGTACTACTAGTGTTATATTATATACCATTGAGTATGAAGAAATGTCACAGCATAAGAGTTTGTACTATAATCAGTGATTATACAAGGCGAACCCCGAAGTGGTTCACCAAAAATTCATGTGCATGTTCAAATTTAAACATTTTTATCTCCAAGAACTATATATATTTTCATCAACTTGTTATGTTTTTTTAATACAGGAAGATCTAAATAAAATTTTAGTAAAGAAAAACAATTTCATTTTTTTGGGGGGTTTTTGACCATTTTCAGTGGAACCACCCCTTAAACGAATGGTTTACTGTTCTTTAAATTTGTATAAACGAATTCATTGAAGATAAAAGGTTGTATTTATATTCATTTTATAACATCAAATCAAATCTTTTAAAGTATTAAATATAGCCTATATTAGTTTTATAACTCATATTTAAAAAAATCTACTTTAAAAGACATTAAAATTGCATACATAACCCTAAAGAATATAATCTAGGAAAGGTTTTGTTAAAGTATTACAGATGGCGATGAGTGAAATCAGCTGTTATATTACATTGTTACTGAAGTACACTCGCTTTTATAATCGTTGAGACAAATACAATAAATAAAATGTAACAAGAAACCACTAATTTGCCTAATGGATTGAAATCGTTAACAGGAGGCAAATGTTTTAGAAACAAAGAACCCACATAGTTGTTCAACAGATTCTAATCTTGATATTTTTATTGCCAAGCGAGATATTGGAAGTGGAACTTAACGGTTGAAGACCTTGTAAAACAAGATATTTTACGTCCTGCCAGACGGTTTAAAAAGGTGTTTCTCATTGCAAAATGGAAGCTATTACCGTTTATTGAATGGTATTTTGTAAACTGATAAGACCAATTAGATTACAATATATGTGCAAGGAAGGCAGAACGAAAGGGTTGTATAACGCTACAGTGTCGACATCTGAGAATCGTGGGCCTAATGGGTCCTTATACTTTCCGGTTCATCCGGCCAAATTGGAAAGCTTGTTTTAACACGTTCAGTGCTACGCAAATTTCGTATTTCCTATGCTAGGAGCTGACCTTTTATTTTTTATATTTCTAGCCTAAATCAGTGGAAATTACTTTATTTTTGAACCTTTCTACGTAATAATCACTAATATTTTAAAACGGACGCAAATGTGCGTCCGTAGCACTTAGGCTTAAAATTTGCGTGCGAAGCACGCAATGCTCTGTGTATTGAAAATTCTCCCAACACGGGGGTAGGCGTGCGAAGCACGCAATGCACTATGTATTGAAAATACACCGATACGGGGGTTGGCGTGCGAAGCACGCAATTAATTTTGTATTGAAAATACTCCCAATACGGGGATTGGCGTGCGAAGCACGCAATGTACTATGAGTCGGCCGCTTCTCATAGTGTTCAGTGTTAAGCTATGTGTTTCCTTAGTAAACGTGTTAAATTATTATCAACTTTGCTTTGATTTCAACTTGGGTTTTATGATATTTTGTTTGTTTCCATTAGAGTGTATATTGGTTATTAATTATATTTACTTTAATACTAATTTATATACAAATACGTTTTCAAAAGACTTAAGGCGCAATGCATATACTAAAGTAGGATTACGTAACTAATTTAAATTTACCAATTAAAAATATAAACACATGTATACGTTAGTTTTAATTGATTACAACCTTATAATACAAATTGTTTTTATCTATTTATTCTTGCCATTTACTTTTCTGTGAATTATTCCAGTGGAATGTGTGGCATGTCATAACTTGCATTGTTATATAGATAAAAGTACAAAATAATAAAACATACATAATATACACAAAATCACACATAAATTTAAATAAAAATTTGATTAAAAAACAAAAAAATACAGTTAATACAGTTTATATATACAATTATTAAATATAAGATTTTTTAAACAAATAAGACCTTCCTGACACTTACAGACTGGGCTCAGTTACCTGTGGAAAGATATTCTTCCACAGAATAGAACACATTTTCTAGGAGGTAGCACCTGAGTGAACTCTTGAAACTGTGGATAGAATCTAAGTTTTTAATATTTTCTGGAAGTGTATTAAACAACTTTATACCGGAGTAATAAATTCCGCGTTCAAAAATTTAAGTCTACGTACAGGATATTGAAAAAGTTTTTGACGGAGAGGGTACTTGTGGTAGTGCTGATTAACTTCATATAAATTATGATTGCTCTTAAAGAAAATTAAAGTTTCATAAATATAAATAAATGCAAGGGAAAGTTAAAATATTATGTTTTTTTGAAAGAAAGGTACACAAGATTGATTATAATTTAGATGGAACATTGAGTGTAAAATTATTTTTTGTAAACGGAATATTTTAATAGATTCAACAGAGATTCCCTAGAATGCCACCCCATATATTAGACGAGAACTGACATAGGCAAAATAAATGGCTTTTATTACTTTTAAACTAGTCACAGAGGAAATCATAAATACATTTTCTTATTGAGCTTTATCTAACATTATAACACAGGTTGCAACACATTGCAACAAAGGCGGCAGATACATCGAAGGCAGAGTTATAGGAAATAAATCTTTTTTTAAATCACTAAAAACATTTTATATATTTAAAGCGTTTCGTAATAAGAATATACGATAAAAATATAATAACTGAATATTTACGTTATACAAAAACTGCAGTCAGTTGCACAATGCCGTACATAACGGTAAGCGTTCCTTGATTCGATATTAATGACTTATTGTTTGAGAATAATGTTGTGAACAGAACAATATAGTGATGCAATTTGTTTTATCTCAGAATTATGTATTAATGCTGGCGTACTCTTTGTGCTTAGCTTTCAATTAAAACAATTATAAAAATATTACAACTAAACCAACGGGTGACGTTGGCTTTCTTTCAAACTGATTTCGTTCACCCTGATAGTTATTAAATAGCAACCTTTTGTACACTATTTTCATACACATATCTAAAAAATATATCCTTTCAATATAGTGTGCTTTTAACGAAATTGAGTAATTAATACAATAAACGTAGATCAAAGCTGTTTATGACTGCCGTTATAATAAAGTTTTCCTAGTTAAAAAATTAATGACGAAACTTTGACAGACTTTAATATTATATAAATGTTTCTCTCGAATAAAAAACTGGAATTGATATATTTTTCTATTATTCATATTTATTTTCATCAACTAACTACTATAAAAGCGATTGTACATACGTACGTAAGTGACAATATAATATAATATACCAGCTGATTTCACCCAACATCTGCAATACTTAAACAAAACCTGGCATAAATTATACTTTGGGGTTATGTTTACAACTTCAATCAATAATATAAGTCTTGTGAAGTTGATTTTTTTAAATATGAGTTAAATAACTAATTCAGACTATAATACGTTATAAGATTTGCTGTGATGTTATAAAATGAAAATAAATACAACCTTTTATTATCAATATATTCATTTATACAAATTTAAAGAATAGATACTCATTCGTTTAGCTTCGGAAACATTCGTACATCTCCATATAATAAAAAAAATATTTATAAACATATTCCATTATTAATTTCTTTATTATAATATCAATAACTTCTAAATCATTTTGATCCATCATTATGAAATAAAAAGCTACTAAAAGATAATATTTTTACCTTTATTTAGATATATACAGTATGATAATGTATATAAATACAAACATTTTAACAAATAGGCCTGGAGTTTTATAACCATTATAATTGTGCACATTTACCGAGATAAAAATCCCCGTCAGCATAGTTAGGTAGGCATAGATAAAGTCTGTTGTTTAAACATTTTTTGTTGTTGTTATTTATGTATTTCTGATGTGTTTGTAACTAATATGCCTTTGATATTTCACGGGGGCTTACTGGTATTGTGGATAAAATGATCAATAATACATTATGCAATGATATAGAAACATAAAGGTGTATATTAAATAGGAGGGACACACCTACGGCAATATTTTCCTCTGTAAAAATAAATTTAGTCCTAGAATGTGTAAAACGGACAAGTTAATGATGCCAAAATCACTAAATAGTTAACGTTTTAAAGGGCCATATAAATATCTAGTAAATTTTTACTTTATTTGGTATGACAAAATAATCCTTTTTCTTTTCATAATAAATAATCCGAATTGTATGTTTGTAATAATAATATGACCTTAATAAGGTCCGTCACGTGACTTCTTGTCGTATTATTTAAGACGACATGTTTCGGAGCCGAAACTCCATCTTCAGTTCTTCAGTATTTCACCGACTACGTCGGGTCGCGCACCTAGTGAAATTACTAGGGCGGTATTGTGTTATTGCGTTTATGTCCTATTTATACTAGCACGATATTGTGTTTATGTGTTAGTGTTGTGTAAATTGATGCCCTATTTGTTTTAATATGCGACGATCTCTTCGGAGTGACTAAGACCTGAATATGGAGTTTCGGCTCCGAAACCTGTCGTCTTTAATGATACGACAAAAAGACACTTGACAGAGTAAGATAACATACGTTAAGGTGACATTATTATTAATAAATAGTTTCTACAGTTTATTGGAATAAGAAGGAGAAAGGATTGGTTTGACATACCAAATAAAGGAAAAATTAACTAGATATTTAGATCTTGGCATTTAGATCATACAAACTTTAACATTTTCATTAATATGGAAACAAATTTCAAGTCCATAGGCCATTAAAGTATGGACAGGAATCTTTCCATAACTTAACAATTACGCCCCACTAATTTAAATTTTGGTTTGATTTTTCTTTCTCGCAAACTGCTTTTCAAAAGCCTGAGACAATTTTTTTTTTTTTTTGATACTGGTATTGTAGAACGTAGAATAACCATTTTTAACCATAGATAAAAATACTCGATTACATTATAATATTAATCATATAGATTATAATAATTATCATAACTAGCTGACCCATGCAAATATTTCGCAAGTTAAGAGTAGGCCCACACTTACCTGATTTAATACGTTGAATTGATTCAGTTGATTACGTATAACTATTTACGTTTTTTAAATATAAATAACAGTTTATAAAAATGAATAATGCTTTACGTTGATTTAATTTGTTTGATTTGCGTGATGAATTACACTTGCGTATATAATGTAAACAACCTAACAGCTGTCATGCTAGTTAAACAGATGACGCCTTTCAATAGGAATAATAAATATGAACTTTTATAGGAAAGTTTTTTAATAAATTTTTTTAAACAAAAACGATAGTTTTAAGCTATGTGTATGTTTTTTGTCAACAGAGGTTAACATAAGCTAAAATGATATTTGAATCCTTAATTTGGATGAAGAATTAAGGGGGATATTGCTTTGCCATAAAAAACACCTTTGAGAAATAATATATAAGGATTATCGCTCTCTATAAAATGTGTAATTGTGGAATGTTATGAATTTCAGTTTATGTTATTTTGAATCATTGCATATAAAATATTTGCCTCATATTCAGAACTAGCTGGTACGATCCGGTTTTTCACGGATAGACTAATCAAAGTTAAATGAATATTAACAAAAAAATATATCAATAAATATATTACATTATGTATTTCTTATGGTGATTTTTAGTAACTTTGACCCTCCCCCAAACCCTCCTAAAATTTAGATTTTTTTAAAACCTTTCTTAGCAAGCACCTAGGGCCCTAGAGGAAGCTACATACCAAATTTCATTCCAATCCGTTCTGTGGTTCTTGAGATTACGTGATGAGTCAGTGAGTGGTGTTTGGATTATATATATGTACTAGCTGACCCGTACGGCGTTGCCCGTGGTGGTTGGTATTTTCTGTCTTTTTAACGTAATTGTATCCTTTTTAAGTGTTCAGTCAGTGAGAAGTATTTGGCTTGTATATATAGATATTAAATAATAAAAGCACTATTGTCATAATAATAAAAGATCTGAAATTATGATTTTATTAACTTTGAACCCCCCAATCCCCTCCTGAAATTTCGAAATTTTTCATACCCTTTCTTAGTGAGCACCTATGGCTCTAGAGGAAGCTACATACCAAATTTCATTCCAATCTGTTTGGTAGTTTTGAAGAAATAGTGATTTAATATAACTTTGATCCCCCAAACCCCACCTAAAATTTCGTATTTTTTCAAACCCTTTCTTAGTAAGCACCTATGGACCTAAAGGAAGCTACGTACAAAATTTCATTCTAATCCGTTCGGTAGTTTTGAAGAAATCGTTTTTTTAATAACTTTTATCCCCCCAAACCCCCCCTAAAATTTCGAATTTTTTCAAACCCTTTCTTAGTGAGCACCTATGGCCCCAGAGGAAGCTACATACCAAATTTCATTTAAATCCGTTCCTTAGTTTTTGAGAAATCGTGATAAGTGTGTCATTGAGTGAGTGAGTGGTATTTCGCTTTTACATATGTAGATACATAGATAATTTATTGTATGCCAGAAACAAACAATAAGTAATACATCAAGCTTCAGTAATGGAGTAATTCACCATTACTAGATACTTAAAAGGTTGTCTAATACTTTACCAGAATATATTTACAGCAACTGTTTGGGAAAACTTAGATTTCGTTTCAAGTATGAAAATAATATATTACGTTACAAACAGTAAGTAGAGATTCATACAAGCAAGGACAAACTTACAGGGCCAGTTATGCACGATACTTTTCATTATACTACAAAAAGTAACACACTTTTAGTTATAACATCTTTTTATTTCAAAAAATAACTGTATTTTATTTAAAACAATTATCATACTATTTGAAATTTATGTTCACTGTGCAATTATTGTTGTTTTGGGACATCAAAATAGCAGTTACTTCTTGTGCTTGTTTTAAAATATGATCTGGAATGTCAGGCTAATTATATTCGTCGTTGAAATTAACTATTAAAGTTGTTACAAACACAATAGGCGCAAAAACCCCTACATTTACTTTTATTTTAGGCTTTGGAACTAACTTGCAATAAATACAGATGATGTTATTGTTGTAATAAGCTCTTTAACACTTCCACTGCTAAGGACGAACCTGTGAGCTTGACACTGAACACTATAAGAACTGGTCGACGAAGAGTGCATTGCGTGCTTCGCAATGACAACCCCCGTATTGGGAGTATTTTAAATACACAGTGCATTGCGTGCTTTACACGCCAACCCCCTTACTGGGAGTATTTTCAATACACAATGCATTGCGTGCTTCGCATGCCAACCCGCATATTGGGAGTATTTTCAATACACAAGGTATTGCGTGCTTCGCACGCCAACCCCCGTATTGGGAGCATTTTCAATACAAAGAGCATTCCGTGCTTCGCTCGCCAATTTTCAGCATATGTGCTATGGACGCACATGTGCGTCCGCTTTAAACTATTAGTGATTATTACGTAGAAAGGTTCAAAAATAAAAAATTAAAGTAATTTCTATTCATTTAGACTATAAATATAAAATATAAAATGTCAGCTACTAGCATAGGAAATACAAAATTTGCGTAGCAGTGAAAGTGATAAAAAAAGTGAAATGTATATTTTTATTTGTAAACAGATGGTGCACTGTAAATTTTCTGTGTAGTGCACGGGAAAGAAGAACTTACTTGTCTATGAACAGGGAAAGAAAACAGCGGTTTTTAGTGTAGTATAATGAAAATTAATTTAATGTTGTTAACTATTCCAAGATTATTTATAATGAATGGGACTTTTTAATTAATTGCGCCCAATGTCAGCAAACATCACATATATTATTTCTCAAGGCCATTTTTTTGTCGGTACGCCATAACTTCCTTAACACATCATCAAATTACATGAATGAGACATCATTTTAAAGCTTTCCTTAACCGCTACGCCAAAAATATATACAAAATTAAATTATACGAAAAAAAAAGAATCTGAAAGTAACAGTGATGTAAGATCAAGTAAGTTGTAGGGATATTTTCCTCGCGTTGGCAACACTGATGATAACAATACCCAGCTGGAGAACTGCAGTTTCGCCACTACATTGCTATTTTTAATTAATTGTATATTATTTATTAACGTATAGTATACGCACTATACGATACTAAATATACGGTGTGTACTTTAATTAAGTGGGATTTAAGTAAGTTAGAATGTGAATGCTTCGCACGGGTCAGCTAATATAACCTGTTACGAATATTGTTGTTCAGGTAAAATTACGAGTATAATAATATTACAACCATACTTGTAAGCAAAACAATTTATAAATTCATTGCTTCAGAACTAGCATCATAATATAAACTAATAAATAAACATCATTTTCCAGTCAATTATATTAGATGTAGGTATTTCCATTCAACTATTATTATTGTAAGTAACGAAAGGCAAATTGAATATACATCTTTAGACCTAACTTGCCCGCTTGAATACAACAATCTACGGTTTCGTGAGTTATGCTGCGTACAATTTATTTTTATGGCTTATCCGTGAAGAGGGATTCGTTACAACCACCCATTACTGGAGATGGTAAAATGGAAGCGAGTTTAAAATGCTAATTGCTTTCCAAATGTAAGATGCCGAAACCCACTTTTGGAACATTGTGATTTGGAAAATAATACAAGGTTGCTATTGCGTCAAAGCCGACCACTATTATTATTTAAGCTGTTAGTTCGTTGGTGGAAGAATACGGTAGAGCGGCTTCATTCAGTTATGTCTCGCTTTACGTGTTAGTAATGAATATTATTGAAATATCAGTTAGTATAGTTAGATTATCATTGCAAAATATGTAAAGTGTCACTGAAAAGACACACCCCAAATAATTTTATTCTGTAAATTAATTCCCAGTATTTCAGTGAACAACTCCATCTTTGCGTTCATCTTATTTTTTTCACTCCAAAACTTAGACTTCCAAAAAACATGTCAAAAAACGGGGTTGGAAATAATCACCAAGCAGTAACATTTTTCCATTTATTAAACCGCAGCAGGCTACGTACACGATTTCATGCCTGAGGGTATAAAATGTTGGACAATAAAGAGTTATTTTAACGGAATTTTTCGGAGTAGACGATTTAAATTTGGTAAGAAATGTTCTCCAATTAATAATAGGTACTTTAGGAAAGATGGAGTTTTGAGTTGTAAATTTTACTTTTGTAAGGGCTATTTCGTTTGAAATTTATCAAAATTTATTGTTGTAGATTGAGAAAATTTCGTTTTTGAAATTTGTTTGAAGATATGTACTTAAAATGCTGTAATAATTGAAACAAATTGTATCAAAACCATCCTAAACATTGAACATTGAAATAACCTGTTCTAAATACTTTCACTGCTAAGGACGCACATTGTGAGCTTGACACTGAACACTATGAGAAGCGGCCGACGCACAGTGCATTGCACGCCAACCTCCGTATTTGAGAGTGTTTTCAGGACACAGTGCATTGCATGCTTCGAACGCCAACCACCGTATTGGGAGAATTGTCAATACACAGAGTATTGCGTGCTTAGCACGTCAATTTTAAGCCAATGTCCTATGGACGCACATGTGCGTCCGATTTAAAATATTAGTGGTTATTACGTAGAAATGTTGCAAAATAAAAAAAGAAAGTAATTTCTAATCATTTTGGCTATAAATGTTAAGAAATAAAACGTCAGCTCCTACACTGAATTCCACGTTCACCGTGCAGTACAGAACGCCCATGTTATGCATACGACAGTCTCAGCTGTACCAGCTCATAAAAAAACATTAACTCCCATGCAATGATCGGTCAGTTGACGCAACCCGCATGACAATAAACGTGATGTTCGCTGTAATGGTAGTAGCACGTCTATTCTCTCGTAAGACCTGTACTGCACGGTGAACATTGAATCGAGTGTATCATAGGAAATACGAAATTTGCGTAGCAGTGAACGTGTTAAACAAAGTTGTTTTTACGGTAAATCACAAATAATAAAGATCGAGAAAAGAACACGAAATCAAAATTTGCTCCCTTAATCAAATTTAAAAATAAAACATTTTGTCCATCAGAAGTTTTAACTTTTAACAATATGCTTATAAAGGTGGTAAATCAAATGTTTATTTTTATGATAGCAAAATTTTTAATTTACCACGGCCGCTTTTATA